>JANHZT010004834.1:275021-291053 GCA_032468215.1 Stegonotus admiraltiensis
AAAGGGGGAAAAAAAGGCTCAGATCGCGTGGCTCAGCTGGGCATGTGGGGCGGGGGCAGGGATTTTTGCTACCGGTTTTCCGAACTGCCCGCCGCCATCGCTACCTACTCGGCCGAGCCGATCCAAACCAGGAGCATTTCACCCCTGGTATGTATGTGTTTTTTAAAGGAACCTTTTGTATCTGGGTATTGTTTCAATAATTGCCAATGTTGTCTACTGTGCTGTTGGGGAGGTCACAGAGCTTTTGAAATGAACATGTTTATATCTTTGTATTGTTTAAATATTTGCCAGTAAGCCTCCTTAAATACCCACTGATTCAGTGATCTTTTTGTATTTATATATATTCCCAGATTGACACTGCAGATTGTTTTGTTTTCTTCATTGCTTATGCCAAAAAGAGAATAAAGAAATACATTCTTATAGCATTTTTTTTTCAAAGACTGAAATTCTCCTTTCCTTTGCTATCAGAGGAGCTAGTGAAGCATTGCTCTATCTTGATAATTGAACCAATGCCTTGCATATAAAATATTTTAGGTTTAGTCCCAGATAGGTCTAAGAAACACAATGTATACCAGGGGTGTCAAACTCGGTTTCATTGAGGGCCACATCAAAGTTGTGTTTGACCTTGGGGGGCCAGGGTGGGCATGGTCAGCTCAACGTCACTCATGTTGGGGGCACCTGTGGGGGCCTGAGTACTCTGCCAGAGAAAACATGCTCCCGAGCTCTGTTTTTGTCTGTGACGGCCTCCTGCAGCCCTCTGCCAGTGAAAACGGAACTCGGGAGGGTAGCCTGGTAGAGCTGGCAGAGGCACCGTGGGCCAGATCTAAGCACCCCATGGGCCGGATCCAGCCCCCGGGCCTTGACTTTGACACCCCTGATGTATACAATACTGGTTAAGAAGGATCAGGGCTTGGATTTACCCTAACCCTGTATTATCTTTAGCAAAGTACTTAGCAATGGTACAACTTTGTTTGCCTCCTTTAATTAGGGCAGGGAATCAATTGCACTCCTATTCTGGTTTCAGCTATACCTTATATGTTTTATAGCTGAGTTAAAATATTGGCAAAAAATGGTGCACTATGTTGCCCTACATAAGCTCGGGTTCAGTTTATATCATATAGGGAAGTGGTGATTAAAAGGCAAAATATGCATCATGGTTATTATATGTGTACAATAGGACCAAAACAGTTGTAGGAAGCCATAATCCTTCAATTAGGAGTGTTTAAATTATTTTTCATTTTCTGGAAAGCAGAACCCTCCTCTAGTTCCACGAGATGTGGAACACCTTACAGGTAGTCGTCAACTTACAACCACAATTGAGCCCAAGGCAGTTGCTAAGTGGATTTTACCCCATTTAATAACCTTTTAACCACAGTTGTTAAGTGAAGCACTGTAGTTGTTCAGCAAATCATGTGGTCATTAAGCAAATCTGACTTCCCCCATTGTCTTTGCTTGTTGGAAGTGAGCTGGGAAGTCACAAATGGTGATCACATTACCCCGGGACACTGGAACTGTCATAAATACATGCCAGTTGCCAATCACTTGAATTCTGATCATATGATCATGGGGCTGCTGCATCTGCCGTAAGTGTGAAAAATGGTCATAAGTCACTTTTTAAAGTGCCTTTGTAACTTCAAATGGTCACTAAATTTATGGTTGTAAATCAAGGACGACCTATACTCAACAGAGTTTCTCCATGCACATCTGACATATTGCACATAACCTAGTTTGAAGGTATTATGGATTAGAGATAATTCTTACCTTACCTCACATTAACATATTGTATATGCACACATGATATTGACAAATCCATCTATAATTTGTTAGCTATTCCTGTTCATCAGAGAGACTGAATAGTTCATTCACTGCTGATATGTGTGGAACTGGTATATGCATAATGCATCTGTTGGAATGCACAAGGGATAAAAATAGTTTTAATATTATAGTGGTAGCTTTATCATGCAACCATCACATAGAAGTAATCATGTGAATGTGCAGTTTTGCATTTGAAAAAGGGAGTTATTTTCAAGAGAAGATTTTTTTTTCTACAAGCTGGCTGTATATACCAAAATTTGAAATGTATTGGACAGTAAAATGAAAATAGTAAAACCTTTGTATCCTGCAACCCAATTTTAAGCACAGGCACTGGATAAAAAGTTGTAAGAGAAAACATAATTATTCTTCAAAGCTGAAAGCATAATTCACCATTGATGTGCAATTTACTATTGGTAGTTGAACAGTACAGGGCAAAAACGCAGCGCAAGAAAATCATTATGCATAACACCGTTTTTTTCATATAAAGGTTTATATTATTCATCACAGAATCTTTGATGAGATCTAGGCCCTTATGTTACAGACTAAAGATAGTGATTTATTCTGGGGGAATTGAGGGCAATGACTGTTTTAAGATATAGATAGCAAATGATACGGCTACTACTATCTCTAGGCTACAAAAATAAAAATGACAAGTGAATAACACGGATAGCAAAAATTGTCGTTCTTCCAACTACCTCAATATTTGTTGGAACCAACTTGGCTATGCTTGGAAAAACTGAAAAATTCTTCAGTGGTGTTGTTCTTTGTTTCATTTAAAAAGAGAGAAGGGAACTTTTTCCCAAATCTGATCCTAACCAGTAGAGAAGAAGAAATTAAACAGGTCAAGTCAATTCAGTTTATTACAGTCATAGACCAGAGACAACTGAACAGGTAAAAAGCAACAAGAACCTTGGGAAGTAAGTAGAAAATCTTGGAGTATAGTATAGTAAGATACTATAGAAATTAAAATTGGAGTATAATTGTATATGCATACCAGATTTCAGGGCAACCAATCTCAGCAAGCTAAAAGATGTAATAGGTGACAAAGTACCTCTGGTCAAAATGAACGTAGTTTGGTTGGGAACTTATCATAAATGCAGTATGGAAGTTCAGTTGCAAACCTTTCACATGAAAAAAAAATGAAAAGGGGCAACATAGAACACTATTGTGGTTTCACGGGGATTTTTTAACTGAGCTAAGCATTAGAAGATATATAGGAAATGTAAGAAGGGCATAATCCCCAAGGAAGCTTACCAGAAATTAGATAATACCTTCATGGTGACAAAAAACTCAGAAAACCTAAGGTATATAAATGGAACTTAGATGAACAAGAGAAACTAAGTACAATAAAATGGACTATTTTCACTATGTTGGTAATGGGGTGGGTGGGGAAAAGTAAAAAATAGACAAATGTGGGTTGGACTCATTGCTCAAGAGGCTAGGAAAGAGGACTATCAAATATGTCGATAACACATAGAAACAGATTGTGGGAAACATGTTAGAGGACAGTATCAAGATTCAAGAAGCTACTGACAGGCTGGGTCAAACCAAGATTATTTTCATTGGGAAAACTGAAGACCTTCATTTGGGTAGGAAAAGTCAAATGCAGTACAATATGGGAGAGACCATAAATGGAAAGCAGTGAACATAGAAAGGATCTAAGCATCCTGATAAATCACAAGCTGAAAATGAGCCAATAGTGTGATGAAGCTGCTGCTGCTGTTATCCATGTCTGATTCTTGGCAATTCTTGGCCAGGTCTCTCCACATCTTCTGATCTGGCACTGCTTCTTCAAGTTATTTTATGCTCTGGCTGGTATCAGCTTTGATGATGATGATACAGCTATAAAAACTCAAATCATCTACCTTAACAACATAGAATAAAGTCAAGATCAAGAGATGGAATTGTTCTCTCTCTGTTCTGTTGATCACCGAACATATCTCTTGAATATTGCATCCAGTTCTGGTCTCATTTTAGGAAGAGTATTATCAAACTGGAATGTCTAAAAGATAAGAATCAAGGAAATAAGAAGCCAAGAAGAAAAGGTGATAGTAGGAGACATTGTTTATATTATTTTTCGGTGGGAGACTGCAGGAAAAGATGTTCGCAGTCTTAAGTCTGTTAGATCTGAAGGGCTAAAAGACATGTTAGATTTCTTCAGTATTGAGTAAACAAGATAAGAAATAATGGGTTTAAATTACAAGAAATAAGATTTTGATTAGAGCTATTCTACGATGAAAAAGACTGCTGCAGAAGACTGGATTTTTCTTTACTGGAGATGTTTAAACAGAACCTTGATGGCCATTTCTCAGGGATGCTGTTCTATAGTAGTAGATAGGGTAGGGGCCTTGACTACAGTATCTAAAGTTCTTTTCAACACATCTGACTTATAATTATGTGATGAAGTAATATATTCAGCTTCTGGAGTTTGTTGTTTCACCAATACAGTTTCCATTACCCTTCCCCACCCCCCATCCGCTTAAAATAATGATAGTGCTCTCTCTTTTATAAGAAGACCAAAACAATAAAAATATAAGAATCTCAGCATACATTTTTCAGGTTCGTACTTCTAAAATAAAAGATGAACATACTAGCATATAATGTTACCTATCTGTTTGTCATCCCTTTCCTAACACGTATTTAGGCTGATGATTCTGCCTGTTACTCAGCTGCCTCTAATTCATCTTTTGAAGATTGATAGTGACTGAGACTGTAATTCTAGACCTCCTACTTAGAATAAGATGTATTGACTTAGAATAAAAATGCATACATTTGAACTGTACATGCCGTCTCCAATTCCCCATCTCTAACTTGAGGGAGGGAAGGCCAAGGCTGACAGCTTGGCAGGTTCATATACCACTCATTTCAGTGATAAAGGTAGATTCAAAGTACTATAAATAGATTGTGCAGTCCTTCTTATAGGCTGCACTTGTCTTTTCTTTTGCTATATTTGTCTTCCTACTCAGACAATTCCTTGAGAAGGTAATGCCTATGAAACTAATTTAAAGGTGTAATTTAAATGTATCCAAGATCCCCAGAGGAAGTATATCAAGCAATCTCTTTTGTATTTCTTTGTGCCCCTTTTGTAATAAGTAGGAAAAAGAAAGAAATCCATGATGCTATAAGAGTTCCTGGTAAAATATCTGCGTTAATGATCAAATGTTAATTAAATGTTGCTATCTCTATTAACTAAGACCATGAGGCACATTGTGAGAGTAGCAATGTCATTGATTATCATATCAAAAAACAAAGTAAGAGAACATCTGTTCAAATTCAAAATAATGTTCTCTCTTTAATGTACAAAAAGAAGAAAATATTGAAAGACGTAAAGAATGTCTCAAACAGTTGAAAGACAGTTCAGAACTTAGTGTTGCTAAGATGGTGGGGAAAGGGTATGTTATTATATATTTTATGGTTTACCAATTTTATTATTTTTGAGAAAGGTCATAGCTGTATACAAAAAGAATCCAATTTTATTCAGTAGCAAACAATTAATTAAAACAGTCAACGATAAAGCCACCTTCCTAAAACAAGAGAAGGAAAAAGGGGAAAAAACATATTTTAAATGATTATTTTTAAGCAGCACAATGACCTTGGAGGAGCAATAACACTGAAAATGCCCGGGTGAGCAAGTTTATATTTGGTGACATTACAACACTTATGAAAAATGAAGAATTGGATGACTAAGGCTCCCAATAATTAAAAATTGAACTTACCACCTCAGGGACAACTGTTCAGTTGAGACACAGATTTGAAGAAAGAGAAAAATAATTGTGCTTGGTACCCTGAGGTAGAACCTCTCAGTGCACTTTTCAGGTCTCTTAGGAAATGGATTTCATAAAATAAGTAGCCTAAAGATCAAGTTCCAAATGAGATCAGGTGACATTGTTAGTCTAAAGTCCAACTCACTGAAAGCAATTGAGCAGTCAATGGCATTTTTGCTTTTGTATCCATCCCACCTTGTTTCCCCAAAGGTGAGCTGTAATGAAGAACATGAAGCTATGAAATCAACAGTCTCGAGCTGCACTTAACTTAATAAACAAAGCATTTAGCTCGCTTCAGCTCCATGTGATACAAATGAGTAGCGTTAGCTAGATCTACCACTGCTTTTATAGACGGATTCCTGCCTTGCCAAGATCTTTGTAAGAGAAAGAAATACAGTATGGGAAGCATTTTTTTCAATATTGCACCACTGGAGGTCAGTCCAACTTATTTATTTACTTATTGGCCCCAGTGCAGGCACTGAGATCAAAGATAGTCTGTCCATTTTAAAAATGGCAACTTTGGCAAGGATTTTTTTTTTCCTTGAGTACCTATGAAGACCTTCACAGTCTTTGCAAGCAGCACATTTATCTAGAAAGAGGGGAAGATCGAGGGCTTCATTGGTTGAAAGGAAAACAGAGGGGGGAAAGTAAATTCCTCCAAAAGGGAAAAGCACCCGTCTGAATACACATAGTTCTTGACTTACAACCATTAATTCAAAGACTGAAGTTACAACAGCATTAACTTCACCGGTCAATGCACTTACGACTATTGCAGCCCCTCTACAGTTGCATGATCAAAATTCAGTTGCTTGGCAATCAACAAATATTTAGAGGTTGCAGCATCCCAGGCTCACGTGATTGCCATCCCAGCTGGCTTCCAACAAGCAAAGTCAAGCTGAATTTACTTAACAACCACATGACTCACTTAGCACCTGCAGTAATTCACTTAACAACCATGACAGAATAGTTCATAAAATCAGGTGCAACTCACTTAACAACCACTGTTTTACTGTTTCCATTTTACTGTTGTAAACTGCCCGGAGAGTAGCCTGACGTGAGATGGACTGCAAATAAATTTAACAAATAATAATATGATATCTGTTGACCAGAAAGATAACTGTTTAAAATATGGATTAAATATAGAGGTAATTCTTCTGAGTTTTTTTCTTGCCCAACTGAGTTTTTGAAGATGGGCTCCAGCATGAGTCCAAATGCTTGGAAGAATAAATCTCTGGTCCCGGTGACTGACCCAAATTCAGTCTTTGAATATAATTCTTTGTGCTTTAAATCCACAATTATAATAAATTCAGAATTAGTTCCTCTGAACTATTTATTTACTTTCAATACTGGCAGAACTTCATCAGAAATCGATCAGGCTCTATCTCTTTTGCAGCAACCCATTATGTGAGTTCCTTTTCATGCCTGGAGCAGAGATTATATATCTGGAAACATTACCTCAACTTTAATAGAAATCTGTAAAATTGGACAATGGATTTGTTTGCAGCTGTTAGCTTGATTTAAGTCTGCATTTTCAAATGAAAGAAACAGACTTGAACATTGGGCCCTATCTAATAAAATGAAATTCAGCATAGAAAAAAAGTTTTACATTTAGGCAGGAAAAACCAAAAGTACCCATACAGATTAGGTGAAACCTAGTTTAATAGCAGTAACTCAGAGGGATCTTGGAGTCCTAGTGGACAATCAATTAAATATGAGCCAGCAGTGTGTGGCAGCAACCAAAATAGCCAATTCAATTTTTAGTTGCATTAACAGAGGGATTGAATCAAGATCACATGAAGTACTAGTACTGCTCTTTAAAGCTTTAGTAAGGCCCCACCTAGAATATTGCATCCAGTTTTGGTTACCACATAATAAAAAAGATGTTGAAACTCTAGAAAGAGTGCAGAGAAGAGCAACAAAGATGATTAGGGGCTTGGAGGCTAAAACATATGAATAATAGTTATAAGAACTGGGCATTGCCAGGGGTGACATGATAGCAGTATTCCAATATTTGAGGGGCTGTCACGGAAAAGACTACCCATTTTCTAATGGATGGAAACTGATCAATGAGAGACTTAACAGATTGGCAGAGTTGGAAGGGACGTTGTAGGTCATCTAGTCCAACCCCCCCCCCCACTCAAGGAGGAGATCTTACACCATTTCTGACAGATGACAGTCCAGTCTCTTCTTGAAAGCTTTCAGTTTGTTTTCCTGAATATTAGTAAAATGTCTCCCCAGAAAATGAAAATAGATTATTCACCTATAAGTAAGTAATCTATAAGTAAGTAAAAATATAAGTAAACTGTATGTCTATAAACTGCATGTATTGACAGTAGGACTGATGGGTTGAATCTAATTGAGTACAGTACAGCATTATACACTGGTGACAGTATGAATCTGATGTGATTATATACTTCTGTTTGTGTAATTAGTAGTATCAAAATTAATACGAAAGTATCAAGCTTGGTAGAGTCATGAATGTTTTATCATTTCACCTTTAAATATATTTTTCTCATAAACCTTGATTTATTGGTTTATGAAACCAATAAATCAAGGTTTATTGTCCATCATTTAGTCCATCATTTAGTGGTCTTTGGATGTAACATACAAAATTTCCATGTAGATATACCACCAAAAAAAGGGGGCATGTTTACTACTTCCTAGACATAGCACTGTAAAAATACAGAATAAACCACCCACATTAAATGGATATGGTTTGCATCAAATTGCATCACTGATACCATGACATGATTATACAATGACCTACTTTGTCATTTAACAACTATTTGGCAAGAATGGAGGGCTGTTTTTTTGTTGGTTTGAACCAAGGTTACATACAGATACAGATTAACAGAGTTGGAAGGGACCTTGTAGGTCATCTGGTCCAACCCCCTGCCCAAGCAGACCCTACACCATTTTTGAAAGATGGCAGTCCAGTCTCTTCTTGAAAGCTTCCAATGATGAATCTCCCACAACTTCTGGAGGTAAGCTGTTCCATTGGTTGATTGTCCTCACTGTCAGGAAATATCTCCTTATTTCCAGGTTGAATCTCTCCTTGTTCAGTTTCCATCCATTATTCCTTGTCTAGCTTTCAGGTGCTTTGGAAAATAGCTTGATCCCCTTCTCTCTGTGGCAACCCCTCAAATATTGGAACACTGCTATCATGTCTGCCCTGGTCCTTCTCTTGACTAGACTAGCTATGGCCAGTTCCTGCAACCACTCATCAAATGTTTTAGCCTCCAGTCCCCTAATCATCCTGGTTACTCTTCTCTGCACTCTTTCTAGAGTCTCTCTCAATATCTTTTTTATAGTGTGGTGATCAAAACTGGATGCAGTACTCTAGGTGTGGTTTTACTAAGGCTTTATAGAGTGATATTAGTACCTCATATGATCTTAATTGAATCCCTCTGTTAATGCAATTTAGGATTGCATTGGACTTTTTGGCTGCCACTGCACTGTTGGCTCATATTTAATTGGTTGTCCACTAAGACTCCAAGATCCCTCTCACAGTTGTTGCTATTAAGTCTGGTTTCACCCAGTCTATATGTGTACTTTTGGTTTTTCTTGCCTAAGTGTAAGACTTTATAAAATCATGAGGGTTATTTTGCCTTGTAATTCTCTTCTAATATATCAAGAACAGAGAAGCAAATATAAAGCTTGGTATGGATTAAAGAGGTGAAAGGACAAAATAAATATTGTTTATGTGTTTCACATCTGAACTGATAAACAGAGTGTCAGGTTCCAAAAATCTAAAAAAAAAACCTCAGCTCACAAAAGTAGTAACCAAGTTTGTCTATCCTGATATCAGTACCAACTGACCACCTTAAAGTATTACAGAAAGGAATCTTTGTTGGAGCTGACACTCTGTGCTCCCCATTACCTTTTAAGCAGCATACAGCTCCATCCCAGTGCAATCACTCAATTATCCAATTAACCTGTATCCTCCCTTTCCCTCCCCAATCTATCACAAGCCACTTCAGTTGTTCCATGCTGCTCTGTCTTTCCTTAAAGTGATAGGTGGTGATAAACTGCTTCAGTTCATGACCCTTAGGTCATCTAGCATGTGGCTGGGAAGTTGAAATGAGAGGCATGTCTCAGGGCATACAGGAAGGGTCATCTGTGAAAGCGTACAGCAGAGGAACGGCGATCCCCACATGAATGGCGGCTCCAAGTACAGTTGCAGGGCTGGGGCTGACATGCGGCCCCTTTACCATGGAGACAGTGTCTAAAACATAGGAGCAATAGTTAGTGATTTAAGATGATAGAGGCCCCGGCTTGTCTGGGTACCTATGGTGGTACTTGGCAACAAGTCGTGGGGCGGTTACATCACCCTCCCAAACCCACAAAACCTCGGACCAGGGATATACTTTCCACAAAATGAGGTACTGTAGGACACACACACACCCCTATGCAGTCTGGTGTCTAATATTTCTTCTACCTCATATTGTAGGCCACCATCAATGGAAGGTGGTGGTACATCTGGGACCCCTCTGATCTGAGCTGATTTTACAAGTCTCAGCAGGCTACAATGAAAAACAGGATGGGTTTTTCCTAATAATCGGGATAGCCATAGCCTGACAGTTACTGGATTTATAATCTGTTCAATGGTAAATGGGCCAATATACTTGGGTCTCAGTTTCTTACTGGGAAGGCCTAAATTTGAGTATTTGGTCAATAGGTAGACCCTCTGACCAACGTGGAAGGGTGGATGAGGTTGTCGTTTCCTATCTGCTTGCTGCTTATATTTTCTAGCGGACCATTGGAGCGCTTTCTATACAATTGGCCAGACAGTCTGGGTTTGCTCCATCCACTTTTGAACTCCCACATCTGTAGGATCCACCTAGGGACATTCGGGTATCAGAACGAACTCCCTACCCATAGCCACCCAGAAGCTGTTCTGTACTACTATGTATGGCATTGTTATAGGTGATCTCAGCATATGGAAGGAGGTTGGCCCAATCATTCTGTCTATGTCTTACATAACAGCACAAGTATCTTGCAACCATGGCATTCGTTCATTTCGCAGCCCCATTGGTTGCTGGGGGGAAAGCCGAACTCAACCCTTGAACTGACCTAACTGTGGTTAAGAAGTCCTGCCACAACTGGGCAGTAAATTGAATGCCTCAATCTGATATAACCCTTTTTGGTATACTGTGCAGTCAATATATATGGACTATGAATAAGCCAGCTAACTTTCTAGCAGAAGGGAGACTGGAGCAGACTACAAAATGAGCCTACTTTGAAAATAGATGTATGAGAGTCCATATTACGTTGTGACCCTGACTGTCCGGTAACCCCACAATGAAGTCCATCACGACCTGCTCCCACAGTTGTGTGGGGTTAGCTACCGGTTGTAACAATCCAACAGGCTTGCCAGGTCAGCTCTTCTTGGTAGCACAGATAGTACAGCTCCCTATATAATTTTCAATATCCTGCTTCAACGTTTTTACAAAACCAAAATGGCTCGCTGAACAGACATCATGGCACCGGCGTAAAACCTCTAATCATACTGACTGGGGTACATATAGTTTGGTACCTTTCCAAATGAATCCATCTCAATGTGTGAACAGAGCACAGTTCTTCTGGTAGAACTCATCTTTGACTAGAGCAACCTGAACTGCCTGAGCTACATCAGTAGATGGTTTTATGCGAGCTACCCCCTGACGGGCTTGTGGATCTGCTAACTGGTGAGGGATCATGGCTTGTATTATTTCCTCCCAAGTGCTGAGTTTCGGGAGAACAGCCCCAGGGACGATTTCTATCCCACAGTCAGTGGCCCTATGAGGAGGTAGGTTGTCACATTCCTGTTGAGTGATTGCATTGGGGTGGAGCTGTATGCTGCTTAAAAGGTGATGGGGAGCACAGAGTGTCAGCTCCAACAAATTGTCAGGTTCCAAAAGTCTAGAAACTTTTTAAACAGCCAACTCATCTTATGCTTGTAAAACAATTCATTCCATCAGTTTTTGATCTTGACTGGGATTCCACCACCAACTGTCTTTACATTTGCCAACAGACATATCAGCCATGAAAAACGAAGAAATGTGGATTCTGCATTTTAACTGAACAGTGAAAAATCACTGTGCTTATAAACTATACAAGCTCCCAATTTAATATCCTATATCAAAACCAAGTACCTTTAATGCATCTTGCAACATTCTGTTCTGAGCTGAAGCTATAGCCTTCACCATAATGTCTGATTCTGCAAGATGCCATGGGGAAACATAATACGTTCTTCCTAATCAATTCAATTCAATTCAATTTTATTTATGGCCAATAGGCCCTAAAGCACTTCCTAATCATATCGATGCTTCTTTTCTGACTCCCCAAAGAGTCCCCATAGAGTCAACCAATCTAATGTTGTCCCACAACATTTTTTAAGATTAGTGGTGTGTACACACAATGAACAATTTCTATAAGCAAGCCACTTGGAAGTTTTTCCATTAAGGAGATAACGAAGGAAGGCAAGATGATACAGAGCCTTCTCTGATCAGTTGTGTCAGCTGTTTCTTGACTTGTTTCTCTTCGATCTGTGCAGAATAGAAGTAAACTAGTCCCACATGATTACTGCACAGCAGCAAAAGCCTCGGGAGAAACACAATTCAGAAGATTTTTAGGTTTTATACAAGTGTTATGGGTCTATCAATAATGAACCAGTCAGACCTTTTTCTCATGTTCATTGCTATAGTATTTATGAGTTACTGCAGAGATTATCACAACAGACAATTGATATGGCAACTGAAACAATGACCCCAAAAGTCTGGAAAATAATTTATTTGACATGGGGAAAAAAGACTTCCTAGACCCGTGTTGGCAAACCTATGGCACAAGTGCCACAGGTGGCACGTGGAGCCATATCTGTGGGCACACGAACGTTGCCTTAGCTGAGCTCCAGTGCAAATCCGTGTGCCAACCAGCTGATTTTCGGGCCTTCCAGTCCCACCAGAAGTCAGGAAATGCACCATTTCCAGCCTCCGGGGAGGGGGGAAAGGCCATTTTTTCCCTCCCCAGGCTCCAAGAAAACATCTGGAGCCTGGGGAGGGCAAAAAACAGGCCTACTCGGCCCACTGCTAACCTTTTTGGTGTCATGTGCGAAAAATGGAGGAAGGTCGTGCGTGCATGCACGGGGGCACGGGGGGGCATTGAATTATGGGTGTGGGCACACGCGCACTCCCTCCCACATGCTCCCCTTGCTTTTGGCACACGACGACAAAAAGGTTAGCCATCACTGTCCTAGACTATAATTTTTCCTAATCACAAAAATAGGCAAGTAAGTCTTACAGTCATCCAAAGCATTACTCATTGCATTGCACATGCACATACACCATCTTTGCTTACATTTGTGTACAGAATTAAGTAGACACTAATACTAACAGTGTAACAGACGCAAAAAGAAATAGAAACTCATTATAACTTATCAGTAATGTAATGAGGTATTTACTTACTTGCCCAAACTAGGCTTTCAAAAAGAGACCAGAGGACCATTTGTCTGAAATGTTAGAGGGTCTCTTGCTTGAGCAGTGGATTGGACTAGAAGGACTCCAAGGTCCCTTCCAGCTTTTACTATGTTATGTTCTATGTTCAAGATATGTGCAGCTATATATTTTGTTTTGAAAGTCCCATCATACCTGACTTATAGCCCTTGAATCTTATTTAGTTGAGTATCTTGTTGCAAAATTTATTGAGGGATCAAATAAGCAGAAGACAAGACTGATCTAAGCATTTTTCTCAAACTTGATTTAAGTTAAGACCTTTAATTCCTGGAGTCTCCAGCCACTATGTGTCTCTTCTAGAAATCAAGACCAGTTTGAAGAGGGCGCAGTTTGGTAGGGAGAACCTATCCATGTTGCATCTGGGAGTGTAATCACTGTCACAATTTCCTTGGCCTGGTCAAAATAACTGTTTACTTGTCTAAGCAGAACAAATAAGAATGCTTAGAGTGTGCTCCGGCAGGACTCAAGCTTTGCCTGTGCAAGACTCATAGTGTGCACACCAAAAGCTGGATTGCTGTCAGAATTTGCCCCTGCTCTGCCTGGACATATAGTCAGGATTCTATAGGTGTTGCTATTAAGAGCAAAATACCTACTATGAAGAAGTTCCATTAAGTTCAGTGGCATTTATTTCAGATGTATGTTATTGTATTTTTAATTACTCTTTAAGGATTTACCATGCATTTGACAGAGTTAGTTTTGTTGCCAACTCATAAAATGTTTTTGATCTAACCGTAGCTGTATAGTATCTACAGTATTTCAGTGTGATATGATCTACTTGTTTCCTGGGAGAAAAATAAATTTTCTATCTTTTTTTATTGAGCAAGAAAGCAAGATCTTCCATAAGTTACATAAATAAAAGAAAATGTCAAATGAGTTTAGAAAAGCAAAACTCTGTGGCACCCTTATTTTCAATAAAAAAATAAATTTGTAAGAGCTCCCTACGTATATGTTTTCATCAAGTTTCATATGCACAAGAGCAATGCTGGCTTGTTTTGAAATGGAAAGTACAACTAGTTCAAATCTGAAAGCTTCACTGTTGAAACGTATGTGCACATCTCTGATTCTTCTAAAGACTCCCCATCTAATATTAACTGATGGCATTTTAAACTATCCATTGTGAGATTCATTGCTGAAATGAATAATGAATTAGCATTTTCTTTCCATGTTTAGTCACCAAGCAGTTTGGGAATTAATTGAGAACTACTCCCTAACAATTTGCCCCACACTTCTTAGATAAGCAGTCTATTTTGCAGTTGTCAAATCTAATTTGACAGCTCTGTAATATTATTTCATGTTTGGGATTGCTTGTTCCACTGTGTCAACCATTCCATCCTTCACTAATGGTCTTTTTTTTAAGCCACTCAGCAAGGGTCGTGGGGGGAGCATTCAGTCAGTTGTTTGCTTTGGCTTTTCATTTTTGTTCTTAATATGCAGTGAAGTTTGCTCAATTTTATGGATTAATTGTTTGACTAGCAGTGAATAAATTGGTGGGATGTTTTATTCGTTTTTGAAGAAAGGATTTTTACATTAAAACATTTCTGTATTAAATTGAAATAGCGTATACTGGTTCTTAATAATAGAGGGAAAAAATCCAAGAAAACTCAAAGGTTAAATTGTCTTAGAATAACACACAACTTCAAAATTTCTCACTCTTTTGGCTGTTTTGGTTTCTTTTCAATCTAACATACAACCAGACAATATCATTATAATTAAACTCTGTTTTCAGAATCCTGGTTTTTGGAGTTATAGAATTCAGCAAATTTTATAACCTGCTGATTAATTTAAAACCTGCTGATTAAAATTTGTGGTATACATTTTACAAATGTTATATTTTCAAAAATGAAGGATAATAATTATAATTCAAAGATCAGACTTCTTTATTATAGTAGAACTCCCCTGCCTCATGCTATAATATAAAAGACTGGTGAACTCAAACCTCTTCTAGAGTTTTTAGATCCTGCTCCCACTTCCTCTTTTGATGTAGTAACTTAATAGTTTCTGCTACCTGTCTATCTATCTTTATATGCTGCCTTCCTTATTTTTACAAATTACTCAAGGCAATGAACATATCCAGCATACCTTCCTCCTCCTACTTTTCCCACAGCAACAACTATGTGAGCTGAGTTGGGCTAAAAGAGACTGACTGACCGACCCCAGGTGACCCAGTTGGCTTCATGGCCAATGCAGGATTTGAGCACATAGTCTCTTGCTTTCTAGCTCAGTGCCTTATCCACTAAACTTAAGCTCTATCCCCTCTGAGCACCCACTTGGTGTCCCCTTAATCCTGAGGGTTGAGGGAAGTAGGACTTTGACAATCAGTGTTGCCTTATGTGTCATTAAAAAAACATTTTAAAAGATTCATGTAGCCTGTATTTTTGTTAAACAGCATCAGAACATCTGGCAAAGATGTCAATCCTTCTTTAAAAGAAAGATCAATCTTTTTTGTAACAGACGGATGCTTATCAAAGAGAAATCCAACTGAGCATTCAAGAGAAATTTTCTATCAGTAAGAACAATTAATCATTGAAATAGTTTGCCTCCAGAAGTTGTGGGTGCACTGCTCCATCTCTAGAGCTATTCAAGAAGGGATTGGCAGCCATTTGTCCGAAATTTGTCCAACCCATCACGATCCCATGGACAACTTTCCTCCAGGCAATATCAGCATAGTCAAATATATTCTCCGTCATGCTTCCTGGCAAAAGCTTGCAAACAGTTCTTTGGATAAAGTTGAGCCAAAACAGTACACTTTTTGAAAGTTTTATGGAAAGCTTTCATACCCTTGGGGAATTTGAACTGAAGCCCCACATATTAGGTCAAGCTTACATCAGGGGTGAGATGCTCCCGGTTCGGACTGGATCACTCGATCCGGTAGCGATGGAGGCTGGTGGTTCGGAGAACCGGTAGCAAAAATCCCTCCCCCCCCCCATGCCCAGCTGAGCCACACCATCATCAGAGGCTTTTTT
>JANHZT010004834.1:317822-330531 GCA_032468215.1 Stegonotus admiraltiensis
GCCTCATCGTATGGTTAAGTTGAACATCAATAAGTCCTGTATGTGAGCTGTTTATCCATACAGGTGCGCAGTATTCCACTGCAGAGTAGCAAAGCCCAAGAGCTGCACAACAGTTCCTCAATTTCATTATGATCAATATTGTACATGAGCTAATTTTTTTAAAGCCATGAACCATTCCAAAACAATAGACTAAACTCATTTAGCACTTCCAAATTTATCCATTTGAGCTAGGTAAATGTAGAAGATGTAAGAAAAAGATATTCAGAAACAGTAAGCATCTAACATACAGTTTGATCTAGCAGTTAAGGCACCAAGCTAGAAACCAGGAGCCTCTGAGGCACCTTAAGCATGAAAAACTAACTGGGTGCCCTTGGAACCACCACTTTCTCTCAGGTTACAGGGTTGTGAGAAAAATAAGAGGATGAAGAAGCATTAGGTATGTTTGCTGCCTTGAGTTATTTCTAAAAATAATAAAGGCAGAATCTAAATAAACAAACAAACAAACAAATAAATAATATAAAGTCTTCTCTATATGTGACCTAACCAACATGCCTCTTGGATTATTTTCTGACATACTAGAATTGAATAAAAACCCTAAAGCAGATGGAATGTTTACATGATTTGTTTCTATCTATTTTTCTCTCATCTCTAGTCGATCCAGTTTAAATGCCAAAATGGAAGAGTGTGTAAAACTAAACTGTGAGCAGCCTTATGTAACCACAGCAATAATCAGCATCCCAACACCACCTGTGACTACCCCGGAAGGAGACAATAGACAGGATTCTCCAGAGTATTCAGGAGGAAACATCGTCCGAGTATCTGCTTTATAAAAATAAAGACCATTGAGTAGCTGTCAAGATTCAGAAGATGGAGGGCTATATCTCTGGGTTAAACAGAACAGCCACAGATAATGGAAGGATTCCAGAGATACAAAGTATTCTAAGTTTTCAATATTGAACTGTGTGCAGTGAACAACCAAATGGAATTTCTATATGAACTGGACCTTTTCTGGAATAAACTCTTGTGTGACTCTTTTCATTTACTGTACGAGCACAATGAAATGTCTCCAATTAAAGCTTCTTCTTACCATGGGATGTAGAAAAGAATCTTTTTAATAAAATACCTTAAAAAAAACAAAGACACATACCACCATTCAGACAGTTTATTTTCCAGCCAAATGCAAAATTAAGGATGGACCCAGTTTTGATAACGTGTTCTCTTTTTTCTTATTGATAAAACATGAACTCATCAATCAGCTGACGTCAAAAGAGAGAGAAATGGCTCATCCAGTACGTATACCGATTGAAAGAAACAACTCATATGCATGTGAAAATTCTTTGAAGCTGTGATCTGAATTTACTTCTGTTGTTTACTTCAGACTAGGCATGATAACATTTTACTGTAAAAAAGGGGCATTTCTGTGCACTTATAAAAACTGATTGTTAATGTTCCATGGTGTACAAATAATTCGCTGGAGAGGGGTGGGAATGGGAAGAGAAAAAATTCATATTCAAAACACACATTAGTGAACTTGAGGTGTTCAGTTAGTTTAGTATTTATGATTGTTTTCCCTTGCTTCCTCGGTACTGTTACAACTGCAATAATTCAATATACATCTGTTGTATCAGGAATCAGTCTTTTATTTATATAACTGCACAAAGTCAGCTATAAAATAAAAACCCATGTTGATAATCAATACGTTATGTAACATGAGAAAGTTTTAATGTTTTAATCATTTAAGGCCAACAATAATTCTGCCAACCTTTTTTGTTTTTCCATTATCCTACAATTCTTCAAAGCCAATCTTTGCTTTTCGTTATTTTTGTTCTCCTTTGAATAGAGTTTTCCTGTATGTTTTTTTAAAATAACTTGATCTATAAGCATCATTCTAAAGTGTATGTTTTCTGAACTAATTAAGTCTTCCTAATGTGATGTTACAATTAAACTAACATAGTGTAGCAGTAAAGTCCTCTAAAACTGCTATATAATGATGTTGGATAAACTAAGCACTGGAAGTCGTGCAGATAAGATTTGCTGAAGATTACATAAATCTGTTTGTCAAATCTGTTCTGAAGCACTGGATCAGATAGCTTAACAGGGCAATTCACAGTGAAGTGGAGTTTGAAAAAGTCAAGATGGCTACCATGACTACATCATCAAGGCCTGCCCCTTTTTTGCATGAGACGCCATTGCAGGACTAGCCCCCATCTTTACTTTTTTAAGTATCTCCCTTCGTGGATGCCTAATATTCTAAAATGGATTACAGTTGAAATTTAAAGCTTTAGCTCAGAACTACAAGAGTGTATTACCATAGGATCAGTACATATATTTTATCATGTCGTCTTTTTGTTTCACTATCTAAAGGATTTTTAAAATGCTGCTTTGTCAAAAACCCAGTTTCAAAAACTCAACTCTCTTCAACTGTTTCTTCAGTTATTGTTATCTGTTTAGGAATGTGATAGCTTCCTATTATTCCACCTGACAAAATATAACCAAATCTGGGAAGACTTTCTAAAGAAATTGATATATGGGCCAATATGAAATTGTATTTAACCTGAGAAGTGTCTTTACCTGAGGTATGGAATAATGTCTATAAATGTTTCACTAATGTAATACTAAAAAAATTATACAGATAGTCCTTAATTTACAATAATTCATTTAATCACCAAAGTTATGATGGTGCTGAAAAAGTGACTTACAACCAATAGTTGCACTTGCAACTGTCACACAGTCTCCATGGTCATGTGATCAAAATGTGTGGACTTGGCAACCACCATTTATTTTTTATTTATTTTATTTTTCTTCCATATTTATTAGTTCAAGATGGAGAACATATCTGATGCTCCTTCCTCCTCATACTTTCCCTACAATGACCTGTGAGGTGATTGGACTGAGAGAGAGAGACAGAGAGAGAGAGACTGGTCCAAAGTCACCTAGCTGTCATGAATTTACAATGGTTAGGTTATACACTGTTCATGATCTTCCTAGCTGGCTTCTGATAATCAAAGCCAATGGGGGAAACCAGACTCACAATTCACTTAACCACCACATTGATTTACTTAGCAATTGTGACAAAAAAAGATCATAACATTGAGCACAACTCACTTACCAACCATCTCACTTAGCAATAGAAGTTCTGGTCCCAATTGTGGTCATAAGTTGAGGACTGCCCATACATTGGATGTTGGTGATCAGACAGTTCTTCTGTGTTTCTAAACAATCTAAGTTTAAGTTACCTGCAACACTTGTATTATTATGTGACCAGTGGTACAACCCAAAGCATCTCATTTCTCCAGTGCACTGGACCAGGCTTTAGGGCAAGATATTCACCCCATAACTATGAATGGATTTGCCTGGTTTTGTTGCATTACTTTAGGGGTGATTTTTCCCTGGGAAACCAGGGGGTAGGTAAACAGGCAAAACTGCAATAGAATCTGTGGTGGCTTTCTCAGAGACCAGCCCAAACAAGAACTAATACAAATGGATGCAACATCTTATAGCAATAGCAATTAACCTCTCTCCCTTTGAGCAGTATACCTTTCAATTGGACTGTTTCAGAGGAAATACATACATAATATTTAATGCTATATTGCCACAGAAGTATAGAAGCACCCACGCAATTATTTTATTACATTGACACTTTTTACTGCCACATCTGGCTCTAAAATTGGTTAATATATTCCATCCCAACTTCCTATAATAATGTAGCCACAAGGTAGGTTCAAGGTAAAAAAAATCATATTTCATCCTCTGTTTCCATCTTCTGGTTATGATTGACCTTAGTAAAGAATACAAAGTATTATAATCACTGTTTTAATATTGATTTGCATTTGAGGTCCTTGCCACACACTGATTCTATTGAATGTTCTGTTTTGCAGTGCAATTCCCATATTCTTCCAAAACCCCAGGACTGTTTCATTCTTCCATGAACGAATATTTTAAGTTACTGTTTAACTTTTCTTCCACAGCAGTGTTTTCCCCATTTTGATGATCTTTGCTCCTGCCGATTTGTGTTGACTTTTTGTATAAGGCATGCTAGAAGATGGTGAAGGAGTCCTTGATTTCACCATGCAAGGCGTGCAGATGTGCAGTGAATGTTAATAAAGAGGAAAACAATAAT
Organism: Stegonotus admiraltiensis; assembly: GCA_032468215.1. Lineage (NCBI taxonomy): Eukaryota > Metazoa > Chordata > Lepidosauria > Squamata > Colubridae > Stegonotus > Stegonotus admiraltiensis. The sequence continues at coordinate 321,943 of JANHZT010004834.1, forward strand.
TCAAAATGTACAATCTCTACTCACAGCTATATTTTTTATTACTAACTCACTCTTTGTACTTTATGCTATAGGAATTTGGGTTTTAGTAATACCCAAATACTAAATACAATTTTGACCAGTTTCTTCTCTTGAAATATCACCGGGTACATTAATTACATTTGTGGATGCTACTTTGCAGACAGAAACTGACAGTCGCAGACAGCTCCTGGTGAGCTGTATGCAGAAACAGATTTTATCACTGAACTGCTGAATTCAGTCCACAAATAGCAATGGAGTGGTGTCCAAACTTCATGTCTCACAAAGAAAGGGTCAGCCTATTGCCCTAGCTTGTGCATCAGGTATTATTGATTTATGGCTACAACCTGTTTCTTTTCCCCTATTTTTTTCAGTCAAGGCCAACTCTATTCTAAATTTGGAGCTTTATAAGCCAATTCTGACATTCCGGGATTTAAAAATTTAGTCTTCGGTAATGCTCTATTTGAGAGCATAAATGGGAAAGCTGGAACACCAGTACTTAGAGAACAGGATACAGTCTAGCATTGTTTGTCTTGACTCCTCTGCTCTTGTGTTCGGTAAAATTTTGCATAATGCTAGACACCCATCACACAGCTACTACCATTTTCTCTGAAATGCAGAAGCTCAACATTGTTTTAGGTGATTTAAATGCTGTTTTTTTTTTGTAGTGAATGACTTGCGACTGTGTAAAATGCATCTGTACTGTAAATTAAATGTAATTATTTCTGTGTGTCACACAAAAAAATGTGTTTTTTCTTTTTCTACTGTGGGGGAGGTGAAATTTGTCTTGTGTTTCAGAAGAACAGTATAACAAGATGTGTTATGCTAAATAAATCAGAGGTCCGAGGAGTACTTAAATAAAACATCTGCATGCTTGAATGGGAACCTGGTTTTGCAATAACCTCATTCACAGAGAATTTTGTTCTTGCTTATATGTCAAATGATCTTGAATGAATGCAGAAAAACCTTGAGTAAAATTTCTCTTGAAATTCTTCATATATATATAGTTACACAGTAACATATCTTTGGAACATCAAGAGCAAATTCTGTTCAGGGCAATCAAAATAATTGATAGTTTACACAAAAATACTTCGAAGCACGAGAGGACACAATTGTTATATGATCCTGAGAAAAAACATTGAAGCTTTAAAGAGTTACAGGAAAATATATTCATATCTCCACATACTCCAAATAATCATTTAAAGAATCACTGCATAGCTATGCAAACATTGCATAGCTCTATGGGATATACAGCACACTTGCATTCTACAGTATTTTTATGAACCTAAGAATACTTAAATAGAAACTTTCTGCTCAGTATAGTCCTTATGCATAATCTACACCTACACCTATTTGCACTTTTCAGTAGGTGCAATGAAACTGTATATTAGTATGGCCAAACAGGAAAGAGCAAATTGGAGCTGTCTCCAAACTCTTACCAACTTTCTCCTTGACTGCTCTTTATAAGCAAAGTGAAAACATATTTAGATGGCAAGTTGGCCTGACTAGTCATCTTTGATTTCAGCAATCTCAGCATGGCAGGCTGTGATTCTTGGGGTCCGCAAGAACTTCAAAAAGGCAGAATCCACTCAGCTACCTAAGAAAACAAACCTCTTTTACCTAAAGATTAGCAAAGCAGCGTCCAAGAAATAAGCTGCAGGTAGCTCTAGATTCATAATAAATCCCTGGTTAGAAGAAAAAAAATCTAACAGCTCAATCCCATTAAAAGTCAAAAGGAAATTAGAGGACAATTCTTTTAATGAATCAATGAATGAAAAACACAATATAAAATATATGACAGTAATGGCTTTACAGCTGATCACATTAGGCTTTGTTATCCTTGCCCAAAATGAAGTCCAGGGCAAGCTGTGACTTTAAAAATCACAAGAGTACAAGCTTCCATTTATCCCTGGCACTTTCATCCTTTGCTGCTACTGATGGGAATTGTGTAAGAATAAAAGAAGTTCAAAGTTCAATGCATCATGGTTGAGAGATAAGGCACATGATCAATCACTTAAACACTAGTTTCCAAACATTTGCTTCAGCCCAGGCCTTTTCTATTTTCAGCTTGCAAAGAACAATGGGGGGATATCTAATTTTGACACCCAGACTGTATCTCTCGGGAGACGCAATAATTCCAACTGCCTGCTTATAAAATGCAGAACAGTAATACAACTAGCTGAAAAAATAATTCTAAAGTACATATAAAATACAGTAAGATACACTTTTTAGAATTCAATAAATAAGTTGTCTCATGGGAATTTAAGCCACCCCAGTATTCAACATGAAAATTAGTTGCAACTTTTTTTTTCTTGCAATCTATAAAAATGCTAGAATTAATTGCATAAATAAGGACAAACTTAGATATTCCTTTAAAATTAAATTAGCAGATTTATATGGTTTATGCACAAGGAATCTAATTGGAATCAGGATCTCTCTTTATAGGAGGCGGCTTTGATTTCTGCTGTGATTCAAAATTGCATCTCATTCTTTCCATTTTAATTGCCAAATGGTAATTTATTAAAGTTATCTATTGAACCTCTTTTTGATCTCAAGTTCTTCAAATCAAAATATTGCATGAGCAAATAGTTTAATCTCCTTTGCTCTCCCACATCAGAATCCCAATTTGGATTGGCTCCCATGCATATTCTCCAAGTAGAAGGAAAAAAACAGTTTTTCAAAATAACCTATTGTTTAGCCTATTGATCAGCTAATCCATGATGTGTATTCACAAAATCAAAAGTGCAGTTATAAGTACTGTCATGAGATCAATCTCTGGTTCTTCATTTTCCCCTCCTGCCTCTTTGCATGCTCAGCTTGTAAGGAAACCTCTGGGTTTATTAAATCACAGTTTTATTAAGTTACAATTTCCCATGATAATTAAAGTGGAAAATGTTTTTGCATACTCTCTAGAATCTTGATTTGCTAATTAAAGTCGAAACTGCCATTTACAATTCTAATTTGTAGACTGTATTTAAATTTCAGCTTTTTTCTTGGAGACTGAAAAGCTCAACAAACTATGTTATCTTTCAAGCTACATTTAGTAGAGAAGTAGGGTAAAGTGAAGATACAGATATAGCTGTTGTCTGGTTATACTGTAACAAATCATGGTTTCTCTAAGCAGCATTATGTCTGACCTGATACAAAACTGAAATAGTGCAAAAGAATATCCATACAAATTATATACTGCTAGGCATCTACTAGTCTCCCCCCATCAAATATGCAAATTCTGATGAAAATATGCAGCTGGTAGGTGATCCAAAAATTCCTACGAAAGAGATACTTCCGTGGTATTCAAATGAGCCAAATCATTCATGAATACATATTTCCACAACGCTAAGTACAAAATCTAAGCAAAGTTAAATAAGCTTATTCTCATTTATTTCAGTGGTTAACTGGGTAAATCATCCTCCAAATTTCTTACTGAAAAATAAGTAGGGTAGGGGAAAAGTTGGAATACTTTTACAAGGAGCTTTTCTTTGGAGACAATATAGATTGCCTCTTTAACTTAAGTTTCAACAAATAAAGATATGAATAGAATTATCTCAAGGTGAATATTCTCACACACACACAACATACTTGTCACATATAACAAATACACTTAAGTATTAATATGTATTTTTTCTTCAGTCCACATAATTTAATTTGAAAATTAATTGTCATTAAAAATTAAATGATTCTCATATTTCCTTAAACTAAACAAAATGATGCTAAAGTAAGATTATCCTCTTTACAAAAATCCAAATTTCCATATTGATAGCAATTCTATTACACATACACACACATTATATACACATCTATCCCTGATCTTTTAGTGGCAATTACCACCATTATTTAGTAATAACAGTTTTCATGGGTTCTTAAGCTGTTCTTTGTGCCTTTATTGTGGGACACAATGACTATTTGCTTGCTTGCAGGATATGAGACTATGATATATTTTTTTTTTAAAATCCATTAATGTTGGTGTTGTAATGCACAAACAAAAGAAGGAAGATCCAAAGTTTATACGCATGTGTTGGGAAATGATGTACTGTTAAGTAACTGGATTTCATGCCTGGATTTCACTGCCAGCTACATTTCAAATGCAAATCCTACATCTGCTGTATCAAAGGGCATTGCCATCAGTACATCCATGACCACAGTGCTACTGTGAATTATTTTTCTCACATGCAAATCTATGTGTGGATTAAACTGATAAGATTGTCATATTTTCAGAGATTTTTTTTTTAAAGATTCTGAAAGGTCCAAGTTCAGGGTTTTCTCAGCTGTGATTAACAACTGTAAGGAAGCAGATCTGAATGCAACATGTTCAATAATTGTGGCTTGCCAGTTTCCATTCCTTAAAAATGAAATGGAAAAATCACTTAAATTATATGTAACTGTTGAACGCTGATTGTCTACGGCCGTCTATCATCTGTGGGGCTTTCAACACTGAACACTTCCATCCTCAATCTTAACAGAATTGTTGAAGTGAAAACTTTAAATAGGTAAGACCTCTAAAATTATTCCTATTTTTTCCCACTCATTATGAGACTAATGATCTGCTTTCCACATGGTGCATACAATCTCGTGAAAAATGAAGAATTGTCCTTATTCTGTAAAACAATTATTTTTAGCATTACAACTCTAACAAGTTTTACGAGAAAAGAAAAACAATTGTCCTCAAGAGAATCTTAGTTCCATGCTTTCTTTTCCATGGCAGCTTAAAATGTAGTGTCCAGGATCCAAAATGATGGCTATATCCAAATTGTAGAAATCACTGACTGGCATATTGCGCTATAGTTCCTCCATTTCAAAGTGTGTGTTAAAGCTGTTTGCCATTGTGGTATGCTCAAGGATCCTTGTCAGGCTGGGTTTTAATAACTCTACAGAATGACATGACAGGTGTTGAGTGGCATCCTTCTTCAAAGACAGCATTTGGTCTGTGCGTGGATCCTGGCGGTCATAATACAGAGCCCACACCAAAGTAATTGTAAGGATCATAGCCAAAATTTGGGTAACCCCTATGGAGATTCCTAGAAATCGAAGCACCTGCAGCTGCTTAGTTCCTCTCAGGAATGTGTACATCTTTTTGTCACAACCCTGGAGCAAAAAAAGAAAAAAGAAAATTCAGTATATCTATACTGTACCCAGAGATCTTGAAATGAGAAATTCTGAGTACCTCAAATGGGGCAGTTACTCTCTAATTCTGACCAACTGACTCAGAGTGGTGCCATAATCTACTCTACACAAAGAACAGTTTTATCAGATTCAGCTACCTACTTTATATTTATTAAAAACCTTTTCCTGGATATTACATATTCGCCTGTCTAGGAAGGAAAACCTTGTGAGTTCAAATAGTGTTCCACTGAATTAGATTAAAAAGGGAAAGAAAAGTATTACAAATGAATGACTGGCTATAACAGATTTTATTTCTAGGACTATGGCCAAAGTTATTGGAATGATAGATTGCAGGCACATGTTGCATTCTATAAGGACTAGTAAAAATGCACAGGTAGTCCTCGTTTAGTGACTGCCTCGGTCAGCAATCATTTGCAGTTAAATGGAGATGAAAAAGTAACTTTGCAGCAATGATGCATTTAAGCCCTTCACTGTGTCCATCTCTCTCTTTCTCTCAATCAGTTGCTCATCATTACAGTCAGTTACTACACATTGTCCTGTGCCTGACCTGGGTTGTTTTTCCCCCTCCCCCTTGCACTGTGGAGAGATTACCTAAACAAGCTACCTCTTCCTGAGCTGACACACATCCTTAAAAAATGCTAACTACAAGTTAACAAGCTCAACTCTCTGACCTTAATTAGAACTCTCTAGCCAGCTTGTACTGTTACCTGTAATGAACCAGACCATAATCAGTTTCATGCTACAGGCTTCCTTTTTCCTAACTGGCAGCTGCAAAGGGGCTAGGCAAACAGCTGATGCTAGTGCATTCCTTTCCGTGTGTATTCCCTGTTGTGTGTCTGCTTAGTCTCTTCCTCTCCAATGAACGTAAATACGGACATCACTTCTCTTCTTGCTAATTTTCCCAGCACAATGGTGAGCATTCCAAAGAATAGGGGAGTGGGGAGAAGGACTGTAAGATTAGCCCTTTTACTCAGCTTCATTCTGAGTTGGGTTCCAGAAACCTTCCTCAAAAATTGGCTCACCTGGCTGTTTGCAGTGATATTTGTTGGTTTACCATATTTATATAGCCATTCATCTCACTAAAAGCCACTCTGGGCAGCATACAACAAACAAAACTACAGATGCTGAAAAATAATCATTATAAAAATATTAAAAAATAATTATCAAGAAGGAAAAAAATATAAAACATTTAAAATATCTTTTGAGGATCTGTAAGGCAAAGGAAAGCTGAAGTCAATTTATAACCACAGGCATGGTCGTGTGATTTTTCACGTAATGACTTCTTCACTTAGAGGCCAAGTTATTGGTCTCACTGTGGTTGCTAAATGATAGGTAACTACCTGTATTTGGACAGAGCATAATGAGTCTCATCAGAAGAGTTTCATATTGAATCCTTTGGGAATTAGAGCACATGAGCCTGGTGTGAGGACCTTAAAGATGTGTACTAGAGAAAAAAATGAGTACAGGTAGTCCTCAACTTACAACCACAAATTTCTGCTGCTAAGCAAGACAGTTCTTAAGTGAGTTTTGCCCCGTTTTATGACCCCTCTTGCCACAGTTGTTGAGTGAATCACTGCAGTTCTTAAGTGCACACAGTTGTTAAGGGGATCTGGCTTTCCCATTGACTTTGCTTGCCAGAAGGTCACAAATAGTGATCACACGACCCCAGGACACTGAAACCATCAAAAATATGAGCCAGTTGCCAAGCGTCTAAATTTTGATCCTGTCACCATGGGGATGCTGCAATGGTCGTAAGTGGGGAAAACAGTCATTAGCCACTTTTTTCAGTGCCATTGTAACTTCAAACAATCACTAAACGGACTGTTGTAAATTGAGGATTATCTGTAATGAGGCCTATTAAAGCACTCTGAAAAAACCACATAGAACATTAGCTGTGCATGGCCTTCATTGTCTAAATATTAGTGTTCAGAGTATGGGAAGGGAACAAAATAAGCTTGAACTCCTAGTATAAAAATGTATCACTTAATAGGTATAAAGTATATGAAGAGTGCAATGGTACCAATGATTGAGATATATCAGTGAGAGAATACATATTGTTCAAAAGAATAAAAAAGGAGGAAAAGTTCCACTGTTAAAAGTATCTACACCTGCTCACAAATCAATGCAAATGAATTTGGCAACACTGTACAGAGCATTCGTGATAAAATAAATAAAAGAACAAACAAAATCAGTACTACTGCTAGTATTTATTCTACTAAGGAAAAGCCTTTCCAAAAGAAAATGCAACTAATAAGGAAAAATAAAATTAAAGCAAAGAGGGGTTTTAGTTACCCTAGAATCTGTGCCAATTTTAATAAATGCAGAGCAATAGCAAGCTGTAGTGAGACACTTATGGGAAAAGGAATACAAATGAATAGAAGTTCTTAAAAAGGAGGTACTGAACAATCGCAAGCAATTTCAATGAAGATCCAGGAATGACGCAGACTACAAGCTGCCAATGTGGTTGCAAAAAAGATTTTGTGAAGATATGAAACAAGAAAGACACATCATAGAAAAAGGAACAGACCCCAAGGAAAAGTACATACAGGCAGCTCAGCTCTGTAAATTGTATGAATGCTGTAACAATTAAGAGCCTATGACAACATGGTCATTCTAATATTTGTGAGGAAAGGTTGCTCTATTTTCCATTTCAATTCCTAGGGCTTTTCTTGCAAATCTATATTCAGTTTGGGAATTCTGGCATGTAAAAGGACTTTCCATCAGTATGCTAATAAAGGTAGTCTTCACTTAGATAGTAATTGAGACCAGCAACTGTGTTGTTAAGCGATGCTGTTGTAAAATGCAATGTCATGTGACAATGCCAACTTACGACAGCAATCTGGCAATGCCAGTTGCGTTTGTTCAGCAAATCCTATGCAGTTGTTAAGCATGACATCATCACCATTTGCAACTTCCTGTTCTGGCCTGCCGACGGCCAGCAGAGCTGGCAGCAGAGTCGACAGCAGAGTCAGACAGTGAGGAGGTTGGGGAGAAACATGGGCCAGTCCTGGGGACTGGGGAAAGTTCGGACAAGGGATCTGCGTCGGAGGCAGAGAGGGAGATAGAGAGCAGTGAAGCAGAGAAACAGCTGGAGCCCGTTACCAGTGTGAGCATGCGCAGAGCTGCCAGAAGAGAAGAACAACTCAGAAAGCAGGGTCAACTTAGAGGTAAAGCCACACCTTGCAGATGATTGGCCCCTCCCATAAGAAACTAAAGAGGAGCGAACGGAGAGGGGGCTTTTGCAGGAAACAATTCGTTTGTTTGGTAGTATCAAGAGTGAAAAGTTCTGTTCGTGACTCTAAGAGACTCTGTGCCAAGTTTTGCCTTACTCTGTGTTTGGAAACAAGTTACACTGCACCTTGCCAAGCGAGATAAAGTGTGTTGAGAAATATTCCTTTGAAAAACTGTTTGGACAAACCTTGCTGACTGTGAATGAAAGTAATTCACAGTCGT
>JANHZT010004834.1:378945-389782 GCA_032468215.1 Stegonotus admiraltiensis
AAAGAAAGAAAGAAAGAAAGAAAGAAAGAAAGAAAGAAAGAAAGAAAGAAAGAAAGAAAGAAAGAAAGAAAGGAAGGGAGTAAAAATCCCTGGAACACTCGTGAACTCTGGGGCACAACTGAACTGATGTAGAATAATCCCAAATTTTCTAGAACCTGAGATCCTGATCAAACTGGTTCTGCTATTATTTTTTCTCCAATCCCAATTGTAACAGTACAATGCAGTGATTAAAGCCTAGCTCCTTTATGACCATAGTTAAGCAAAAGAGAACGTCAAATAGATCACAGCTACTAAAATGGACAATATTTTAAAACTTCAGTTTTCATCACCAACCCTGGGCATTTTGTATCTTGAAATCACCTGAACGATTTTGAATAATTCGTTATGTTGGACAACTTCGCTGAAATCAATTAAACTGCTTTCCATAGCATTTTGTGGTCAACACTTACACTTATTGCATTTAGAAGTCTTTATACTGGAATATAAATAGACAGCTTTCTTTGGGTTGTATTCAGTGGTGGGTTGCTCCCAGTTCGGACTGATTCTTGCGAACTGGTAGTAACAGCAGTGGGAGGCTCCGCCCACCTGGCCAGACGTCATCACGGATGATCTACATGTGCGCTAAAGCACATGCGAGAGAGTGAAGCAGCGCATGTGCACACTCCCGTTGCGAACCGGTAGCAGAGATAAGTAGAACCCACACCTGGTTTGTATTCATTAGGAACCACAATCATTATAATGGAATTACTTTTGATAACAAAAAATTGCTTATGGCTTTGGGCTATGCACTTCCACATCAGAAAGTTAGTTAACTTCTCATCACATCTGAGACAGAACTAAGCTTAACAAAATAAATTAAATTCATATTCAATCAAAGTAAGGAGAACATGGATTTTCATTTTCTTTGCAAATGCAACATTTTAATAAAAATGTCAATATTTCAGGGCTCTGAAGTTCTAAACATATTCTATACATTTCCATTAAGCTCTGTTATAAATGCAACAGTAGCCAATATTATGTTTTAACTTGTTACAAATGACTGCTCAAATAACTTCTGGTTTCATTTAAACCGTCAAAACAATATATTCATCACCATTACACTGTTACGTTAAATTTTTGCTTGATGTACCAACTATCACAATTGCCTTAGAAAGAAGCACTGAAGCCATGAATTTTCAAGCTACATTTGCTCAAATCAGACACATGCCTAATTTGCCGTTAAGTATATTTAAAAAGCCATTACCATAGCATTATAAAAGTTATAATCTTACTAATTCATATACCTTTTACAGAAACATTTAAATTTAATTTTTAAAATTATACTTTCTTCTTTTATCTATGGCACTGAGAAGATTTGAGGCTTTGGAACAGTGCTATAATACTTTGCAGAGGAAAGATCTGCCATTGACAGAAGTTTCTACTGCACTAAACTTACTGGAAGGAGAAAGTCCAAATATGACCCAAAATCAATCATTATAAGAAAATGTTTATTCATTTGTTACCTCTTTAATAATCTATTGGAAACGGGAGAGATTCTTACTGAAAAATGAATGAAGGAATGAGTAAGGAATGAAATAATGACCTGTATTCCCTCAAGAATTTTATAGGCTGAATCTATTTAATCAGAAATAGTGCCACAGATTGCAGTGGAGAATTTAATTTCTTATATTGCCAACTGAAAGCAATCATGCCTTACGTACATACAAAAGGCATTAATTAAGAAGACATAGGGCTGGTCCATTTCATTCAAGTAGCATTCTAGGAAAGAAAATTAATGTGGATTTTGATCAAGACCCCAGCCCAGATACAGAAAATACAATATTTCTTACTGAGTTTTATATCAAAGAGGAAGGAAATAGACTAAAATATGAAAGGACTGTGGTTATTGAAAGTTATAAAACTGCAGAAGAATTCATTACACTTCTTTGCAAATAAGAAAAGCTCAACTAGTGTCTGAATGGTCATGTTAAGTAGCAATGTCCAAAGCAAATCACAATGGCTAAGATACATACTACCTTAGATCAGTATGCAAGCTTTCAGTGCCCCTTCCCCCAGGATGCCTTTGGCACTAAAGGCAATGCACTTCAATAAACATTGAGGAAGATGTTTCAGAAAAGGGGAAGAGTCATTACTGGAAGGCACTGGTCCTAATTTTATTCACAAAGCCTCTAACATCTGCCATACAGTTTGAACACCTTTAATAGCTTCAATCTAAGACAATGTGGGAGTTTAATTACCGGTAATTCAGAGTAGAGCTGGAAGGGACCTTGGAGGTTTTCTACTCCAACCCCTTACTCAAGCAGGAAACAAGTGGCTGTCCAGTCCCTTCTTTAAAACATCCAGTGACGAAGCACCCACAACTTCTGAAGGCGAGCAAAAAATTGTCAAAATCAACATTCTTATTTTAATTGTATCCTGCCTTTATTTCTTTATAAGTAATGCAAGATAGCAAACACATACAACACACCTTCGTCCTCATATTTTTCCCACAACCACCACCCTGTGAGGTGAGTTGGCCTGAGAGAGTGACTGGCCCAAGGTCACCCAACTAGCTTTCATGCCTCATACGGGACTAGGACTCACAGTCTCCTAGTTTCTAGACCAGCACCTTCACCACTACACCAAACGGGCTCTCATCTGAAACCAGTTACAAATAAATGGGAGACATCTTTCAATAGTTGTGAGGGATGCTACAATAGAAAATTCTTAATTCTCTTGCTGCTGTGTTCTAAAGTAATTCAAAGCCAGCTACACAAAGAACAACTTACAGCAATTTATTCATGTAGCAATAGCAATTACTTCAGCTAAGTGCACAGAGCAATGTTTCCAGCCTGCTGTGTTGGGAACCCAGATATTCTATTATTCTGATCATGGAAATGACTTCCACATTATGTAAGGGCCACTTAAATTTCTGTCAACAATCCCATATTTAAATGCAGTAATAAAACAGAGGAACAATCTAGTCAATTTCCAAGTCTACTACATGGAAAACTGATTAAGGTTGCTCTAATGAAAAAATACTTCCAAATGGCGAAGACATTACTCTCAATTCTGCTTTAATTGCAAAAAGCTTTGGGACACTGATTGTTCTGTTTAGGGAATAATATGAATATACCTCAAATTAAAAAAAATGTTCTACACAGAACCTTTATTCATGTCTCCTTTCAAGCAGCAAAATAAATGTTATTTCCCTAAAGAAGAAAAATAAATCCAACTAGAAATTGTATGGATGGTGTAATTTTCAGGTAGACCTTGAGTTACAACCATAATTGAGCCCAGAGTAATGGTTGTAAATTATGTTGGTTGTTAAGGGGGTCACCGAGTGACCACACCCAATTTTACAATATATTTTGCAGTGGTAATTAAGTGAATCATAGCAGTTATTAAGAGAACACTGTGGCCATTAAATAACCTGCCAGTCATTAAATGACCCCTGCAATCCATTGGAAGAATATACCAATTTCCAACAAAAGAGTTATAAATAGCGGTCACCTGTTCACAGGATGCTGCAAATAGCATCCAAAATGCAATCACATCTGACCATGGACCAGGGCGGGGATCAGAATTTAAAGTCTAGGTCATAATTAGCCCTGAGGAGATCCATCATAATTTTGAATAGTCACTAGCAATTGGTAGTAAATTGCCACATTTTAATTCAATGTAACCAGGGATGGTATTCACTTACCTTCGCTACCGGTTCGCAAACATGAGCGCACACACCTCCTCACCTGCGCAGAGCCTTCTGTGCATGTGCAGATGGTAAAAAATGGGACATGATGACATCTGGGCAGGTGGGTGGATGGGCAGAGCCTCCCACCACCAGCGCTACTGGATCATGCAATCCAGATAGAACCGGCTGAATTTCACTGAAAATGAAACTGAATGTAACTCAGTTTCAAATCTTAGCTTGGATGCCATGTTGAAGGCTGTTTTATCAATTCTGGAATGTTTCAGTGAGATTGATACTGATGGCCAGTTGACCATTTAATTCAAGACAAAGATGATCGTATATAGTGGGGATTAGATTTTGTTCTGGAATGCTGCTTGATTTTCTCCTATGGCTAGAATCTTCTTTGATTGGCTTTGACTTGTGAACCAGCTTGTCTTTTCTCAGGTAAGTTGGTTTGGTCATAGTGACCCATATCAGGGCATCATTACTAAACCTTAGTAGGAACCAAGCTTTTCACGCGTGGAACTGCTAATAAGGAATTTCATTTTAATTGGTGCGAAGTCCAACACACAGGATTTTTAGTATCTGCTTTTTCAGATTACGTATTGTTTGTACAGCAATTGTACTAGCCCAACTATAATTAATCTTGGGGAAAATATCTTCAATTAGGATGTCTACTTTAATTAAATAGTAATAGATTATTTTTCTCATATGAACCTATGATTTTTTTAAAAAATAGTAATGCTGTTTTATACACCAGCATTTGAACTGTATCTCAACTGTATCTGACAAAAAAAAAACCCCAGACTTGTTACATTTCTAATTGTTTTTAGATAGCTAATTTTTATTCAGCTTAGCCTAAATGGGACTTAATTATCCGAAGATTACAATCCTCCACAGTCTCCGATTCCATCTTTAACACTGTTTCTTTCACTGACTTCACTGTTGTTGTTTTAATTGTATTGTAATCCTGGGTTTCATGGATGTGCTGAAATTTCACCTAGAAAAAGGCGCGTGTACTGTGTATGTTTGGAAAAAGATATACAGAAACCATTGAAACTCAAAGCATCTAATAATTCATTTGAATTATTCATACATCTAAACCAAATCCAACAGTCAATAAGTTCAATAAGTGGACGATTTGATTGCCAGAAAATTTCATAAAGAAAGGAGGCTTCAGTTTCTTACATTTGAGAGAAAAAAGGGAAGGAAGATACCAATCAGAATGGGGATTTTTCAAATTCTGCTAGAAGTCAAGTCTGAGTGGTTTAAACATCCAACATGGAATCTTTATTCTCAATGGAGCCATCTATTCACATTAAGCCAAACCTGGCTTAAATAGAAATGCTGAACTACATACAGTCAATTATACTGAGATTTTGTAAATTTTCCAAAACCTATGCAATTCATTTGATTGACTTTGGGTAACACGGTGTCCAACATTGCTCCATTGTAATACTGAAGCACTGACGCTTTTCCTTCCCACCCAGTTTTAAACATCCCTTTACATCAGTTACAGTTGTTCGCACATTAAAAATGCATTGCAGCCGTGTGTAAACTTATGTCTGTTATTTATAGGCATGAAGAATACATGAAGCTTGTCAAATGTTAAATTTTACTGATGAAAAGATATCTCTGGATATGTGTGAAGCGATTAATTTTGCACTTTAAGTAGCTTAATCCAAACGTAAGGTGGAATTTTTCTAAACTGGGTACCATAGTTTAAATATACAATGAAATGGTACTGTTGAGCAATTGTATCATTCCCATTAATTTTAATCTCTGCTGTAACAATATATATTCAGAATATGCCTCAGCAATATTATATGCCACGCAAACTTCCAACTTCAAAGTATTTCTTGGATGTATCAGGACATTGCGTCTTCAGTCTTAATGTCCTTGTGTGTTAATTCAATCCTTCCTGAACCTGGCATCTGCCGAATGTTTTGAATAATAGTTCCCATAATTTAATTGAATTGGGCACCACCTGACACTACAATGTAACAATAAAATTAAAATACCACAATTCAAACAACAGAAAGAAAACAAATAAGGAGCAGATAAAGGACATGATTGCAAATCTGACAAGCAGGGATAATCAGAGTCACAGCCAAAACATCTGGAGGATATAAGGATTTACAATTTTGTGCCAAATTCAAACGCATTATTCTGCAGAGCTGCCACAGCAGAAAACAGAGTGGCATTTTTAGCACCTATGTTTTTCCTTCCATAGCTGGCAAAAAACAGAAGATGGGAGGAACAAGAGAATCAATCAATGTGTTTGGTGTTGGCTTGACAATATGCATGATCTGGGACTTGTAAAAAATATAGCATTTATATGCTTTCCCAGAAACATACAGTAAAGCTTAGAAGGAAATTTATAGCCTTTTGGACATCTAATATATGAATGTGTTTTACATTAGCATGACTCAAGAAAATAATTTAACACTAAAAGCTACTTCCAAAGCTTAAGCAATAGCCTTTCAGAAATGACAGAAATGTTTCAGATTCTTAGTTCAGACACTAGGAATGCTAAGATTACATAGGAGGTTTTATGTGGTCTGTTCCTAAAATAACAGCAACCCGTAATTAGTCGGTAGAGAGAATGTTCACTGATATAGTAAATGAACCAATTAGACAGAATTACATTCTGATTGAGAAATATATCCAGTGATAAGTCTTAAAGATAGTAGTGGGACAGTATATTACACTTTATTTTTTTTACTAGGAGAATGTAAATGCTATTTTAAAAAATGCTGACTCTTTTCCTGAAAGGATGATTGGCCTTCCCTCCAGGAAAGGCAGGACATCCTCTTAAGTAAATAATAACGCAGGGTCAAGATCCCTGGACCGGCCTGTCCCTGACACTGGATAGTTCCAAATGTTGAAATATAGAACTGATTATAGGCATATCTCATTTATTTATTCAGCATAACTTGCTCATGCTTTGTTGTTCATTTCTAGCTTTTGACAATCAGTAGTACAGGATATCCTAAGCTTTAAGCCACAGGTTTTGTCTTGCTTGCCACCATTGAATTCCACATTTGTAGACATGACACATTTTGAAGATATCTTTATTGTTTCTGCATTGCATGAAACTATATGACATTTTATGTTGCTCTTTTTTCCCAGAGTTTCTGCTGGTTTTGTGAGCTTCTGCTTCTGAAAAATTACAACCTTGGTTATAGGGAGCTCCTTTTGTGCCTCCCAATATCCTCTTTAAGATCAAAATTGAATGTGTTGCTTGAACAAAGTCCAGCTCTGTAACATTTTACTTACAATTTGAGAATTGCCTATATTGCCTATAAACACTATATTATAGGCTTGGAAAGATCAGAAACCAAACTTTCCTTTATAATGAATCCTAAAACAACTGTTTTCTGAAAACCTGCTGTAACAAGCCTGAGTTAAAACAAGCAAGAGAACAAGACTAGTTTGAAATATCAAGTTCAGGCCTGCCCTGAAAAGACAGTTGTTAACAAGGAATTTCTTGAACAGATTCATCTCTGGCTATCTTATTTTTTTCACTGAAGCTTCCGATACAGCAAGTATTCTACAGTTGATTGGATTCTGACTACCATTCCTAGGTCATTGGATTGAGCTTTTTCTGGGCCAAATGAAAGACTTGGCATTTGACAGGTATCCCCAAGTATTCAAATTTCTTTTGAAAGATCGATAGGCAAAACTAAGATGGAAATTCTTTTCAATTTAACTGTAACTAAAATATAGGAAATATTTAGTTACTAATCATGTAATCATTATTTGATCATTTCCTCTTCCAATTATGTTAAAATTAACCCTAATCACTTCAAGGCCATTTTAGAATTACATCAAAGCCTTCTAAAAGCTCATATATTGTTGGGGGGGGGCCAGATGGTGGTGTTTTTCATTTTGTAGAACCTTAAGCTAAAACCTTTAGGACTGGTCCCAGGTTTTGGACGTCTCTGGGCAAAATGCACTCAAATAGGCCTCCTTTTCTAGAAGAACCTAAGAAGTCCTGAGTAGTAGTGTAATGTCTCTATGCTGAATGAAGCTAAATTGGGACTTCTGTGAAATTCAATACTTTCTTCAACCTAGCCATTTAAGGTACATAAAACAAAAGTTAAGGGACCATAATTGACACTGCTTCTGAGTTAAAGTTTCAGGTGAACCTGCATTCCATTACTAAGGAAAGTTATATGGGGATGAAGAAGGCCTTCTCTTCTAACTCAACAGAACCTAAAATTGAAATATTAAAAATGTGATCAGCGAACGACTAATCTTAACATACTTAACCATCTCTTTGTGCTATTCATACCTAATTTACCTAATTTTCATAATGTGTTTCTTGGCCTGAAAAGATTTTCATGATCCTGTTCTAATGCAAAACCTGAGATTTTAGCAATAGGAGCTTCAATGTTCACACTTACCTTTATACCCTTAAAATGTTTCTTCATCCTCTTTTACTGGCATGAATAATCAGGGTCAAACAAATAAATGTCTTTGTCCAAGACTCTAGGACAACTATTGTCTAGCCACTTAAATCTTGTACCCTATGCAGAACAACTAATGTCTGAAGAACCTGTCTCCAATGCATTCTATTAAAAGGAAGACCATTCATTTTAGCGGGCTATTGGTTTCTTTATAAGGAAAAAAGTATATAGCTGGTATATCAAAATCTTTCACTGCTAATGCCATAATATTCAACTCTGAAATAGGTAAAGGTGAAAGTCAATCTCACAGCATGCTTTAAAAATACTTTGAATATTTGCCATTAATTTCAAAAGTGAATCTTCATAAAATATTCTGAAAGTAGTTCATAAATATAATCAATGCACAATGCTTTAGGATTTGTAAAGTATCTTACTATACAAGGATAAACTTGTGCCAACATCTTAATAAATATGTTGATACAACAAGCAGATATAAAAACATCAAGAATATCATCAGTTATCTGGTGAACTCTGTCCATCGTATTTAACTATATAATTTTAGATACATAATATTTTTGATGATATGGTTCAGAGTATGAATACAAGAGTGCCTTTGCCAAGCCACAAAGCTTATTAATGTTCATTAAATATACTGCAGCAGCTGCTGACCTTCACACATAGTTAAAAAGAACAATATTTTATTTTCTAATTGCTCTTAGTATTAATTACACTTTCATGTGTTTATTAGGCAGAGATCTGCCTCAGCAATTTTTAAATTAACATATTTTCCTCAGGTATCATAAAAGCAGAGTATAGAGCAATCACAACATTGACACTAAAATAAAGTATTCAATTCAATTCAATTCAATTCAAATGCCCATATTGGAGGTTTGATTATACCAAATGGAACATGAATTTCTTTCATTTTGACTACAGACATTTTGACCACAGACGATAGATAGATAGATAGATAGATAGATAGATAGATAGATAGATTGATTTGAATAACATTCCAGGAGTTAATACTTACTGTATTGTACTTACTGATGTACAACTACAAATAATTATTATAACAAAAATGGAACCAGGTAACATATGTACATGCCTGTTCCATCCTCTTTCCAAATAGTCATAATTGATGGGAAAATCCAAAATTCCTGTTCTCCTTTTTTAGGGTGTCATATTTGAAAAGGCTGCCTAGCTAAGATAACTCCCTGAGCCAGTTGGGCTTTAAATACATTTGAGAGCTGAGATACATTTGAGATCCTGCAATGAAGTAGCCATCTTTATCCAGATCATTTTAGAAGTTAATGAAACTTATATAATTTCGATTATACAGTTCTTTGTAATCAGAAATATTATTTTGGTTACAAGTTTTTAAAGCTATCGATTTAAACCCGCATTTTGAATTGACTTTAAAATGTACCAGAAACAAAAACAGATTTCAGTATAATCTATAGAATTTACTCACTGCATTTTGAAATAGATATCCATATAGTCCATGTCAGTAACTGGTATACCAATCCAAGGAACTAAAATACCCTTCTTGTTGGAGATGCCAATTGAATTATTCTTATTATTTATTTATTTTTCACATTTCTGAACCACCCATCTTCCTCAAAGAGAGAGCAAAATGTCCTATGTGATGTCTAGTTTCTCAGACCTAAGCCACCATAGTATAACAAATACATAAAACTAATGAAAAGAATGCTAATGAAAAGAATAGAAGTTAAGTGTCTATATTGTAAGCACAGCTTCAGAATCCCTAAACTGATTTTGAATGTCCATGTTGGATATCCATAAAAATAGTTGTCTTGTACCATCTATTTTGCAGTAATAACTTCGGGCAAGTAGTCTGGGAACAAAACTGAATTATCATCAGTACAACATTATGTTTTATACAGCACAGTACCACTTCTGCTATAATGGATATTCTTGAGAATATTATTCAATCATATTGAGGGATCACCAACTCAGGAAAAGAGAGGGAATAATTATTCCCGCAGAAACTCAGAGTTGCCCTTATTTCTGTAACACCAAAAAATACAGTTTAATGCCATTTCACTTTTGCTAGAGGTCCTGCAGCCTTTACTTATGATTTAGATTAAATTTGTTTGCTTGTTTGATTATATGTTCAAAATACCCTCTGCTTCTTCAAACACCTTTTCCTCCGGAAGAAAAAGAGTGAAATAACCCCAGGGATAATCAACTATGTCCGTCTGGTGCAAAATCTGGAGATATTTATTGGGGGAAGGTATCTAAGCAAGGCTGGTTCCCCCTGCCTCCTTATCAGAGGATGTGAGAACTCACCCAGAAGAGCAGATTGAGGGCGTAAAGCAGGCACCGCAAACACTTCACTGAATCTTCTCTGGCCATTGTGATCTCCTCTTAGTGAAAAGCCCCATTCTCAGACTGGCTACATCCTCTTTTCAATGCCAGCAACTGGAAAAGCTTTCACAATCTGAAAAAAAAAATAAAAAGGGAGGAGAGGAGAGGTGAAAGAAGAGAAAGGATTACCTCACGGGTGAAGGCTGAAAGAAAGTAAACAAGGGGATGCAAGATCAACCTGTTGCATTGTGGAAAAGAATTCTGCCCTGCAGTATCTTAGCAAACTAACCAGACCTTCTGTTACTTACTTCAACCTCCTCCATGGCGCCAGAAATAGATCTGGAGAGTTTGGAAACACAGCAAAGATCGGGGGGGGGGGGGGGGGGGGGGGGGGGGGGGGGGGGGGGGGGGGGGGGGGGGGGGGGGG
>JANHZT010004834.1:432352-448232 GCA_032468215.1 Stegonotus admiraltiensis
CTCCTCCTGGGACCTGCTGGCTGATATTCGTAAGCAGATGAGACCTGGAAGATTCTTCTCCTGTCATGAGACAGAAATGTCCAGGAAAACAATGGGCCGATAAACAACCAGGTCCTAAACCACGAAGGGCTGCCAACACCTTGAATTTTCCCCAGAAGCATATTAATAGCCAATGCACAGTTTTAAATACTTAGTCCTGAATAGCAACTAGATCGAGCAGAAGGTTGCAGCAGCCTATCACTAACAAGGACAACAGTATATTTGTGATCTAAGTCTTCCAATATTTTCTTTGATTCAGTGCAACATGTTTCCTCCCATTTCTGTTTTTGAAGAAATGGGTGGAGGAAAATATAAGAAAACGGCCTTATCACATCTAGAAGGATCTTGTTGACACAAAAAATAATATATAGGCTCATGACTTACCTCCTCTTTTCACCCAGCTATTCCTGCTATTTATTTGCTTCCTTCTTTTTCTCTACATTCTTTCTTCAATGTCTCATTTTTTCCATTTCCAACTTTGCCTTCCATATGTGCTAACTCGTTTGCGACATCACTGTTACTATCTTTCCATTTTGTTTACTTACAATTTGGCAGGGGCATGTTTCTGATATTATTTTTTAACAGCAGAAGAAACAAAAAAAACCCCAGACTTTCTCTACAGTTGGAAGACAAATTTGGGAAAAGATGCTTTTGATAAAGAGTGATATTTGTCATAGACCAGACTGCTTATTTACTTATGGCTGCAAATATTTTTTTAAGGCAGTAAATATTTTCAGTTTTCTGAGTGGTATGTATTTTACTTACCATTGCATAATTTTAAATTATATACACTTAAAAGTACATGAGAAGTGATTCAGAGCCAAATAAAATTTTGTAACTTTCTGCACTGTCCTAATAATATTCATGTTGTATCTTAATATATGTATCTCATTTTATTTGTGTAGCATATAGTTGAACTAAGTAGAGAAAAAGGTTAATATTTTACTGCTAATAAATTTGATTCTCAAGACATGCAATTTTGAGTATTGTAATATTTATCATACCATTGTATTTTAAAAATCACCCTACATTTAAATTTGAATACCAAGAACATTCCTTTTTTAATCATATCAAATGGTTTATTGAAGCATGAAATAAAGAATTCATTTCTTCCATAACTTTGTTACATTTTAGTCTTTGGGCGAGAGAGCAAACAATAGCGAGAAACTGATACAGCACCAAAATCTTTCCACATCATTAAATCAATATTTTCCTTTCTTAATTAGCACACTGTCTAACTTTTCCTTCATACACAGTTGATTTCCAGTTTTCTGACATTTACTTTTTTAGTTCTCATTTTAGACTATATAAATATGTTCCCTTTATTCATCAAGGGTGTCGAAACAGTAATTCATCATCCTCATCCAACAGTGCATATAATGCAAATTCTTCTCAGCCATTGGCATCGTATAACCTGGGCTCATTATCTTCAGGAGCTGGAGCTGGTGCTATTACCATGGCAGCAGCTCAGGCAGTGCAAGCCACAGCACAGGTAAGGAATTCAACACATGTTTTAAAATACCTACCCCAAACAGGTTGTTAGAGCAACTTTTATTTCATTAGATTTGCTATTGGCACTTCAAAATGATTGCTTTCAAAGATGTCATATCTATTGGTTGACATTTCAGGGATGTAGGTTTTACAGGAAAGGAGAGATTTATATGGGACATTCTGAAACCTTTTCCCACTAGGTTAAACTTGTAAACCTGTAATTTTATCTACATCTGCTTGAGACGAGCCACAGGAAAATATCAATAATTTTCTTGCAGTATTTTGGACATGAAAGATCAAACCTCAGCTGTAGTATTTTTTTAGGGGAAAAAGTAAGGTAATCATTAAATGATTATACCCTAAACAAGCTTTAACTGCTCCATAATGTAATTATAGATTAGCTCAAGGTCTAGTCATGCTTCAAGGAAAGCAGTGAAAGTCAAGTGTTTCACTTCTATAATAATGTATTATAAATGAGGCTAAATTTGAAACCATCCATGTAATACTGCTGTTTTTCTTTTAGATGAAAGAAGGAAGACGGACATCGAGTTTAAAGGCAAGCTATGAAGCCTTTAAGAACAATGACTTCCAACTCGCAAGAGAATTTGCATTATCCAGGGACACAGCTGGATATACCTCATCTGCTTTGGCGTCCACATTATCACAGACATTAAGTTCATCAACCACAGATTCACGGAGTGGTAGAAAAAGCAAGTACGTTCATTAAAATTGTTGCCAGAGACATTCAAAAGAGGATTGCAGTCTCTACCTGGGAAAGACAAAATTACATGACGAAGATGCAGGGTTTATTGCATCTTACAGCTATTGTCCAGCATTAAAATATTTATTTTCTGCTTTCCTACATAAATAATAGATAGATTACAACAATACTGGATGTGGGATTCCACAACCATTTCTCAAGAGTTCCCGCCATCAGTGTCTCTGCAGTCACATGATCACAATCTGTGTTCTCAGATGCCCAGCTTGCAATTAACATTGCAATTGAATGCACAATGGGGAAGCGGCCAGGGAAGATCACAAACTTCTCCTATAAGTTGCTGTTGCAACTTTTTCTCCTAAGGATTGGGAGAAAAAAAATTGCTATGGATTAGGAGATTTTAGGGATCTTGTGTTCTGTAGCACCCCTTCTGCCAGTACATGGAAGTCCCACTCATGGTCCTTGCCAGGTCACCCACACTCAGTAGTGCCAGCCCACAGCTCTTGCCAGTGGCCTGCTTGCCTAGCAGTCTGATCACATGAGGCCCTTTAATAATCTGTGCAGTTGGCAACCAAACTGCTGGGATTTGCCATCACTAAGTAAACTAGTTATGTGACATTGCTCTTTACAACAACACAATTTAGCAAAGGAAATTATACTCCTAGTTGCCATTGTAACCAAGGACTATCTGAAAACCTTTTACACTATAGGTAGTATTTGATTTATGACCACAATTGAGTCCAAATTTTCTGTTGCTAAGCAAAACATCTGTTAAGTAAATTTCTCCACATTTTACAACCTTTTTTGCCACTGTTGTTAAGCAAATCACTGTGGTTGTTAAGTTAGTCACACATTTGTTAAGTGAATATAGCTTCCCCATTGACTTTGCTGGTCAGAAGGTTGCAAAAGGTGACCCCATGACCCCGGGACACTGCAACCATCATTAATATGAGTCAGTTGCCAAGTGTCTGAATTTTGATCACGTGACCATGGGGATGCTGCAATGGTACATGTGAAAAATGGTCATAAGTTCTTTTTTCAGTGCCATTGTAACTTCGAATGGCCACTAAATGAACTGTTGTAACTTGAGGACTACTTGTAGTTGTGTTCCCTCTGATATTTTTCCAAGACCACCTTTCTCCATTATTCTCTTTGTTAGCAGCAGTAATAACAAAACAGGGACTTTTGCTGCTTTTCTGGACAATCTCCAATTTCAATTTCCAACTTCCCAAGACTCAAAAAAGAAAATATACATTAAGCAGCAAGTAGTTAAAGCAAGAGTAAAAAAGCTAAGCATGCTAACCACCTTTTTGCAGCAGTCTGCACAGAATTTATGCCATTCTCAGGAGATAAGTTATAGAGCCTTCTGCTATCACCATTCTTAGGATCTGACCCGTCAGGCAGATACCTCTGAGTAGGAATGTAATGAGGGTAGTGTCTGTAAATTCAATTTTAAGCCAAAGTTTCATGCCAAAAAATAGGAACTGTTATTTGTTTTGACCACCAGATGGAGTGCAACCACTGCAATAATTTTCACTTTTTTTTTTTTGGCGGTATGAACTTGCTGTCTTAATCCGGCTCATCACCTTAAGGCGCAGAAGCAATTAAGTTATCAAATTTCTAAGCCTTTTTATTTCCATAATGTTCAGTATTTAGACTTCCCTTCAGGAATAATTCAAGAGCTATGGTTGCTGAAGATTTTTAAAATATATTATTTGCACTGTTACTTAACAATACGAAAATGAATTACAGCGAAGGCAAGAAAATACGTTCTCTGAGTCTGCAAGAAGTTTTTTCCTATACTGAAAGAAATTGATATTCAAAGAAAAGGGCTCTAACAAAAGAATACTCAATGAATTATAATTCGTTCCTAAATTCCATTGTATGCCATTTGTGATACATTGCCTTCTTTAACAAAAACCACTGAAGAAAAGTTCAAAGGAGAATGACCCACCCCCACAATCTTAGTTGGACCTCAACATTCCTCTTATGAAGAAAAGGTAGATTATTTTATTCAGATGTTATGCATAGTCCCCAGACAGAAAATTCAGGCTTTCTGTAAGTGAAGGGAAAAGTATTTGTTACATACTGGTTTAACTTAGAAATCATTTTGAAATTGTATCAAGTCACAGTTTTTTTTTAAATTGTTTTGTTTTCAAGGTGTCCCCTGTCATGGAAAATAGATTGGCAAAAGTAACCTGTTTATGTTAATTTTTCAGAAACAATAACAAATCTTCAAGTCAACAGTCGTCCTCATCATCTTCATCATCTTCTTTGTCATCATGTTCGTCATCCTCTGCACTAGCCCAAGAACTCTCCCAGCAAACAGCAGCCATTCCCGAGTCTGAATCTAATAGCCAGGTTGATTGGACCTATGATCCAAATGAGCCACGTTACTGCATTTGTAATCAGGTATATTCTGTCAGAGAAAGAACATTGTTTATTGATCATGGCTGATTTGCTGAGAGGATAATATGATAATGTGTAATCATGTGATAATATGTAATTATGTATCATAAATTGTGAATATATTATAAAATCATTTAAAATTACCAAATTACAATGAATTCTATATGGCTAGATGACCAACAGTTTGTTGATATATGCAGAATATAGTGCATCTTTGAATCAAATCTTTGAAAATATCTGCATAGTGTCAAAGAATTATAAATAAATCTGCTTCCAGTATACAATTTTTCTGCTAATCCTCATCATCAATCAGCTCATTTTTACTCATTTTATTTTTGGAGATGCAGAATTAGTAGAATTTAATAAAGAAACATATATATTTATGCAGTAACATCCAAAAATCTCTTGTCTTTGTTTAGCAGATTTATATTACAAAAGTATTAAACACAAAAATTAAACCTGGCTGTAGGCTTCCAAACTAAGAAAACATAGTAAGAAAATATAACACACAGGAAAATCTGAATAAACAAAATGATTCTCAAATACTGCTTAAAAATATATAGGCATACATTTCTGTAGAATGAGTCATTTCACAATTAGTTTCTGCAAACAAAATTCTTAAATCTTTTTATCTTGATTATTATATTTCCATAACTGCTTCTATGGACTCCCAGTATTTTGAGATTTGCAGTAATAGAGAATAGTATACAGCTATAATAACTAAATAGCCTTAAATGTTTAAAATATAATGATAATACTTTTTAGTGTAAACAAAAATTATATCACTAAGATGATAGTATTACAGAGCTGATTCAAATAATGACTAGATTGAGAAACAAGTTTTAACTTTAATGTTACCGGTATTTAGTATTACCGTTGCTTCCTCTGTTTTGTTTACTTTTAATAAAGGTAAATTGAATTGCTGATTGAATTTCAGATTAGATATTAGAAGTATTTTCTGTTAAAAAATAAACTTGAAACAGCTGTTAAATATAAAATCTAATGTTGATGCTAATCTCATAAATCAGCTATATTCAGTCATACAAATTGGCTGTTTCAGATTTGTATTTGAAAACTCAAAACAACATTCTACTTAATATATAAGGCTGATATTCTACAAATAATATATAAACCAGATTAAGATAGTAAATATGTGAAAAGAAAGTTACCTGTGTTTATAAGTTGCAGCTGATAGTAATGGAAAAATATAAATGTTTTCCACAAACTGGTATAACCATGTTTCCAAACAGGCAGTTCATCAAAGTGACTCCCAAACAAATTTAAAATATTAATGATCAAAGAAAAAAGTTCAGTAACTCTTGGATATTTCAATGGGAATTTGTGGAAGCCATCTAATCTAAAAGTTCCAAAAATAGGAAAGTGAGCGTATAGTATGATTATTCTTTCAGGATATTAAAAGTTGGAACTGTCAATCTCAATCTCTCCTAGTAATTTTTTGATATGAAGTATGTTCTGATCATATAAAATTTAATGTTCAATAATATGTACTGATTCTTCATAGGTGTCATACGGTGAAATGGTGGGCTGTGATAATCAAGATGTAAGTATGGAAAAGTAATTGAAACTAGAAATAATATCTTGTTGATTTTTTTTAAAAAAAATTTGTTTTCTAAGAACCACTTTAAAAAATAATCAGATCTAATGCCTGGGGTGGAACACATACAAACACAATATATAAACATATGTGCATGTCAGTATTCAATTCTTTTTCACTGCTTCTAATAATACATTTGAGGAAAAAGTTGGATGTACAATCAGAAATGCTTCAGGTTGTCTGTGGGACTTCAGCGAGTGTGACTAAGTGTTTTAAACCCTAGATGTAACTTTCAGATTCTGTTCGATGGTTTTGGGAAAAAATAATACAGTTCTTGAGAATTTAAATATGATTTTACACATACAAAGCTGTCTGAATAAGCACATAGTAGGTATCCCGGTAATATTGGTGGCCAAGAACTATAACGTCTTAGATGAAACCTATCTGGCTTCCTAAAGAGATCTGGTATTTTTCCTTTATTTATGAGTCTCTCTGAATCTGTCCCATATTAATCCATTGCATTTTTTTAGCATCAGTGTTTCAGAATATCGTGTTTTCTCTTTTATGTGTCTTACAGTGTCCTATAGAGTGGTTCCATTATGGCTGTGTTGGATTGACAGAAGCACCAAAAGGAAAATGGTACTGTCCACAGTGTACTGCTGCAATGAAAAGAAGAGGCAATAGGCATAAATAAATGCTGCATTATCTTCACTCCAGTTAACGTATTCCTTTTGGGAGGTGGATTAGGAGGAAATGCTTCTTTGCAGCCAGTCAAAGAAGGATTGATATAGCTGTCAAAAATATTGACTTCTTAATTTTGCTAGCTGTGTTTGAATATTGTACCTAAATTATTTATGCACTACTGCTGTGCTATAAATACTTTTCGAGTTAGCCATGGATTGTTCCAGTGGCAAACATATGCAGACATTTGTACTCCGACCATTTTCTCTAAGCAATGGGCATTCTATGATAACTTGGTCTTCAGATAATTCCAGCAAAAGAACATTTCGAATCATTTTATATTCAGCTGACATTCTGCTGCATGTTCTGTGCTCAAGAACTGTTATGGAATTTATGTATATAAGTGGTAAAGGAAGTCAGGCTGTCAAGAGAATGGACTTTTTCAAATGCCTTTAGAGCTTGCTTTCTGGTTGAAATGGAATTCAGCAGGCTGAAGAAGATGGTTCTTGTATACACACACTGGGCTAATATCCTCTGGAGTACTTGGAACATAGCAACAGACTCTTGTACACTTTAAAGAAAAAAATACCACTAATCTTTATATGTTTGGGGTCCATTCAGGGCATAGTCATTAAAAATGGTGTTAAAGTGATAAACTTTTTATACCAAATGTGTTTATTTTTTGTGCAAGTGATCCTTTAAATTGAAACAGTATTAGGTGTTCAAATTTGAAAAAAATCAAATGCTAATATTAATGCTTTGCATACTGTATCAGAGAAAGACAGTACAACATTTCATGAAAGCTTTCATAATATGCAGTCTAACTGGAGGATTTTAAATAGTTTTTATTTTTTTTAATAAAATATATAAATAAAAGGTTTCCATCTCCAACATACTAAGCAATATGCCTACTGTGTGGTGGGTGGTTCTTCTTTTTTTTAACTATTTCTTTATTTATAATGCTAAATAATTGGTTCACATAACTTGGTTCGCATAAGCAAAAAAAAACTTTCAGTGCTGGAAATGGTTTAATGTTTATATTACATCTAGGAAATGCATTTATCCATAAAATTGCATAATTCAAAGTTGTGTTGAATTAAGGTCAGTCAGCTGATAGGACATGGCAAGAAACAGTGAATTGGATCCCCAGTTTGTTGCTATCATAAGGAAACTACATTAGTGGAATATGCTTTGTTTCTTTTTCTAGTTTCTTTTCCTGCCACTTCTAATGCCATCTCCAACATTCATTCATCCATCCTCAGCAGTTCAGAGCAGTTCTTTAAGATGGTATGGTTGAGAAAGAATAGAATGGGATTCTTCCTTTAGATCAGGGGTCTCCAACCTTAGCCACTTTAAACCTGGCGGACTTCAACTCCCAGAATTCTTCAACTCCCAGTTTCTGGGTGTTGGAAGTCCGCCAGTCTTAAAGTTGCCAAGGTTGGAGACCCCTGCTTTAGATCATGCAATATCCATAGAAGGCATGATGAATGTCCTAAGTTTGGGTGAAAAAGTTTAACCTGCTGGAATGCAACCTCCAGCAAATCAAAACACCAAATTGAACCCTTAGCTTGGAAAAAAGTAGACATATCTCCTGAGTGTATGTTACAACACTCTTCCAATCATCTTTTTCAAGTTCAACCTCAGTATGGAAGAGGAAAAGTCAGGCAGATATAGAACCTTAGCCAGAAATCTTAATCATCATGGTCTTTAAGCTTTCAGAGTAATGAGTCTCAGACTTAAGGAAGATCAGCTCATTTACACTTTCGAAAGACATTTATTTTTAGTTACTGCTCAACACTTGCAAAAAGCATTTACATCTCATGCCCTACAATTTCACGATCCATCTTGCATAGGATGGCACTGCATGAAGCACAGTGCCTTCTAGCTTAAGCTTCTTAGTCAGTTGCCTTGTAACAATTTTTAGAGTATCTTCCGAAAAGTAATATGAAACCACTTTATTGGTTGTGCAGCAGGTGGAAGCCAAAATTGGATTTAGTCCGCTTGCAAATAACTCCATAAGCTTATAGAACTATATTTTCCTTACAAGTGACATTCAAGCATAGTTACAATTACATTGGAGGTTGGAAAATTACAAGTCTTATTCTAGGGATAAGCAACCCAGAACTCTATATATTGGGTTCAAACTCACACCAGTCATCATGGATAAAGGTGAGTAACGAGGCTTTATTTTCAGGAATTTGAAGTGTTTACCTTAGTACGGTATTTCATGTCAAATTTAATCAGGGTATTTTAAGACTCCATAATGTTCTCTATTTTTTTTTCCTTTGGGGCATATTCATCTGTTGTTTTTATTACTGTTTTCTGCTGCAGACATAATTTAGCAGTTTTTCTGGAATTAAATATAAATTATAAGTTCTTGTTCTAGTAGCTTGCTAAAGATACAGCAACATACAATAATTGGTGGAAAAAGTTTGGTGGATTAGGGTACATAGTTTTATATTGTTTTCTTATTTTTTGTGAGCTACATGTATAAATAATTGTGCCCATTTCTCTCTAAATGAAATATACAGTAGTTTTTTTCATATATAGTGAGGACAACATTTATTATAATAATTGCATTTTCTAGTAACGGATGCTGGAAGGAATCAATGTCAGCATATTTTAACCCATTTTAGTCATAAACAGGCTGTTTTTCAATGACTAAACAATTCCAACTTTCCCTTTTAAATAAAACTTGCACAATCCCAACATTATTACAATTTAGCAATAAAGCATAAAAATAATTTCCTATAATAAGATTCCCATCACCCATCTAAGCAAGATGTGGCTAGAGTTTTTTCTGCTAGAGGTTCCTCTTGACAATCTTGGCTGCTGTGAAGTCCAATATTGTGATCAGAAGGAAATTTGAATTCTGATTCTCTGCCTCCGTATATGCAAGTCAATGCCACTAATGATACAGAGGTGTTTGATATTGTGGCATGATATTGTGGATGATTGTATCGTGTGCCTGCTTCTGCAGAAAAACAACTTGATAGTGGATAAAGTCACTGTTAGCAGTGATGAGTCATGAACAGAAGGTATGAACAGTTTTATACACAAAAATTGTAATGCTATGATAACAGGCCAATTCCAGAATGGCGTGTAAAATACAATTTTGAAAGTTGATTCTCATCATAAGTAGGTGTAGAATAGTCCCAAATGAGCTAGGCTTGTTTATATATGGAAAGCTACAAAAACAAGGCCTCGAGGTTCATATCCTGAGGAACCAAGTAATCTGATTTTGAGAAAGCTCTCCTTAGTAAGCTGGCATTCAGATTTCTCAAAACATCTATTGCAATTGGAGCATTACTTGATATGGCTATGAAAGACTAGAGCTGCTTCACTTCATTAGCTATTTGAACTAAATGTTTCTTTCATGGCTTTCTGCTTCTGACCTATTGGCTGTCCCACTGCCACCATTATGGTGTATTATTAAAATATTCCAGTGAGGTCAAAAAAAGGACATGATTTTAAGAAAATATTACTACAAGATTTAAGATATCTTAAATCTGGTTTCAGGGGTGCCTATCACAGTTGATAGAAAAGTTCTGGATGACAGCAATTCTCATTTCCTAAACTGCCCAGACAGGGTGAGCTGTGCCAAGTCAGAATCATAATAGTCCCTCCTCCCAGATCTGACCTAATGATCTCATGCACAATCAGATTTAGGTAATCAAAAGTTTTATTAATGACCACCATGGACATTGATCACATCCATGACCAAATATGTTTGTCAGGGTATGTAGATTTAATAGCTGTAAGCTGATGAGAGGTGGTAAGCAGAGGCAACCGGAAGCTGATTCAATGGGAATGAGGCAGCAGGGTTACTGCCACTTTAAGAAGCTGGGTAAGAAGCTGTCTATCTAAGGGAAGCCATTAGAGGGCGCCTCCATTCTCATGTTCTTTCGTGTATCTCATTGCTTTCCTTGGGTCAGTACTCAGTAGCTATATGAAAGGTATTTACCACATATAAGTCTGTACATATTTATCTGTAGATAAAACCACTGTTAATTATCTAAAAGCTCTGTGTGCTGTGTTTTGCTCCCGGGTTTATCTCACAATACTAGTCATGCTGCCTAAATTCTGACAATGTTCCTCAGTGCCTTGAATGTTTTCTTATCCTGTGAAATGGGCTTTTTTTGGTACCTAATTCTCAGAACATTTTAAACTTTCAACGTTTTAACATTTAAACGTTGGCAACAGTTTAGATTATAGTTGCGTATTAGTGGTGAGCACTACTAGTTATTAAAGGAAAGAGAGGGGTTGTTGCTGTTTTTAATTACACTAATTGCACAATACCATGCCACATCTGATGTTGCCTTTTGGATTTCTGATTTGAAAAAGTACCATAGGAAGGAAGTCTCTTCATTGGTATTTAATTGTAGCTTGAGAAAGATCACAATGCAGGATGATGCATTCACATCTATCCCTTGATCACTTTATAATTATGGGAAGACAAAAAACCTCCTCCAAATCTTTGAAGATGTTTTGAAAGTATTCCCTTTCCATCATATTGAAATTAGAACTTTGGAAAAGAAGTGTAGGCAAACCAAAATGTTGGAAAATTACGTAACAATTTCCAATTTAGTTTGCACCCAGTATATACCTAGTCATTCCCTATTTCCTGGTCATAGCAAGTACACACACCACTCAGATTTTCTAGCAAAAATAAAGCTTGGTGTTTATTTATATAACTTCATCAAATATCAAAATCGTCATCTAGCAAAACATGGCAAAAGACAGACCAAAGCAGGGGAAAGTTAGACTTGTCCAATTGGCAAGAGATAAAAAGGCAAAAGAATAAATAATATCTGTTATCTATGTATCTCTTAAATATGCAGAACTTTCCAAAGCCATCGGAAACAAGGGTGTAGGGTAGGGGTCAGCGACCTTAAATACTCAAAGAGCCATTTGGACCTGTTTCCCACAGAAAAGAAAACACTGGGAGCCACAAAAACCTTTTGACATCTAAAATGAAGATAATGCTGCATATATCATTTTTTTATCTTTATGCTATGTATTAAAAACTATAGCTTGTTGCATTTATGTAATTAATGAACTGCTACAGAGAAAAAAATTTATTTCTGCATGCAACAAAAACATTTTGAACTCTGAAAAAAAATGACTCGAAAAGCTCAATGAATCACGTGCCGGCGGGTGTCGCACATTGGCGGTTGTGACGCATGTTTTGAGCGACAGGGAGCTGCAGCAGAGGGATGAAAGAGCCATATGCAGTTCCAGAGCCACAGGTTGCTGACGCCCATGTAGGGCAACTCACTGTGGCCAACTCGTGAGACAATTCAACGCTGCATTAATAACTTCATTTACTTACTTTTATCATTGGTGACCATGTTTTTGTTGAAATTATTGTAAATCATATATTTCTGGATTAAATTTATTTTATTATTATTGGCCACGGTTCTGTCAAAATTAATTTAACTTTTGTATTTGTTGAATTGTCCCACAATGAGTTGTCCCACAGTAACTTGGCCGCAGTGAGTTATGTGGCAAGGCTGGCTGTGGAGAGTTTAAATTTCTATAATGGAGGTATGCAGGCTTGTTTGCTTATACCATGGTTTACAGTCAGCTATGAGGGGAAGTTTGATGTAGTGGTTAAAGGCATCAGGTTAGAAATTAGGAGATAGTGAATTCTAGTCTTACCTTAGGTGCAAAGCCAACTGGGTGACCTTGGGCCAGTCCCTCTCTCTCAGCCCTACGAAAAAGGCAGGGGCAAACCACTTCTAAAAACTGTTGCCAAGAAAACTGCAGGTACTGCCAGAGGAAGTTGCCAGGACTTAAGCCTAACTCAAAGTTTTAATTTTGGGGTTTTTCACCCCTCTTCTTAAAGCCAGCTACTGGTCTTTTAACATTTAGCTGTACAGAATTACAGTAAGTGGTGCTATAAATCGAAGGATGCCTCAGATACGTAGTAAATCTTTCTCGTACCCCTTCTTTTGTATGTTTGGCAAATAAAGTATAACATCCCGAAGTGGTTTTGCAAGCCGAGAGCCACTTGGTTTCTTAATTTACCATTTGCCATAGCACTTGCATTCCTCTGTATCACTTTTACATAACTTATGTGCAGTTCTGAAGTTCTTACAATGCTGCAAAACAACATGTGGGAGGCAAAAGTAAACTCTTTCTATGATCCAGTACAGTCCCCAGCCTGAGAGACTTTTCAGAGCTTGGTAAACTTAACCCCACCCCTCCGGGCAGTCCTGATTTTTATTTATATGTCTGTGGTCCAACGGAGTTCAGATGGAGTGCTGTGTGCGTGTGTGGAGATGAGCTGAAGTCATGAGCCTGGGCTCTTGGAGTGGTTTTAATCAGCAACCCGTTAGAGGAGAATGGAAAACGTCTGACAGGGTGAAGAACTGAGTAAGTAAACATGACTTTGAACTCCAAAAGACAACGGAAGAAAAAAGAGAGAGAAAAGAAATCCGATCGAGCGAAAACTAGATTTTTTTGCTCTGTTAAAAGCTGTGCAGGGAGGGAAGGCTGTGTATGTTTTCTGGCAGGAAAAAGGCAATTTAAAAGATGAAGGAAATGATTTTTTTTTAAAGAACCCATCGGGAGAGGAATTGGAAGGCGGAGGGAGGGAAAGAAGAGTCCTGCTAGAAAAGCCTTTGTATTTTTCAGCTTTATGTGCAAAGCCCATTGCAATTTTAAACCAATATATCTTTTTTTGAACATAACTGCTCAGTCAGTCCTTTCCTGGGTGTTGTGCAATGGAGTTTTGTTCTGAACAGTCACGTTTCTTCTGTTTGCAATACTTGGAAACTTAATGTGTGTTCATTTCCAATCCACGTTGTTTATATGTTACTTCTTTTGATCTCTCACTACCAATCCCATTGTTTCTTCCAGGTCGGACATCGCTTGCCTTTCTCTTCTGGGGGCCTCTCATTTCTTGCCTGCTGATGTCATGGAAGAACTCAAGCCCAGAACTGATGGAGAGAGAACTTGAGTACAGAAAACATACCTTTCTGCCTTACTTTTATGCTGGTGGAAAGCAGCCAGACTGATCGCCCCTATAATGTGGAAATGGGACAAATCAGAAATCTGAGGTACCATGGCTTGCCGGCAGATTGTGCCTGGCCGGAGATGGTGTCGTTTTCGCCCATTCCTGATGGTGCTGGTTCTGGCTGCCTGTCTCTTCTATCAGACCCTGATGCCTTTAAGATCCAAGAAACCAACAATTCCTACAAGTGGCAATGGATTGCTGCCCAACAAAGCAGCTGAGGTGCAACATCAGACACATCAAGTCCTTGCAAGGCAAGTCAGTTGCTTCCTTCCTTCTAACAAACAAGAAGGGCAGAAGGAGGTAAGAGATTCTACAAGTTTCAAACAAACACTGTTGATAAGCCAGACTTAGAGTTAAAATTAACTTTTGCTTCCTAAGTCACATATGTCAGGGAAAAGGAAATAGAGAAGTGCTTTGATTGAATTCCTTGCTCTGGTTGCACAGCCTACAGGAAGGTGAGCCAAAGTGACGATTATCTGGAATGAAGCATCAATGTCCTATTGGAATGGAATAATGGAATAATAAAAAGCAACATAGAAAAAGATGGGAAATAAGGATGAAGAAGGAATATAATGTTGTAACCATCTCTGTGCATATTGGTGCTTATGTTGTTCCACATTGCGTAGCAAATGATCAAAACTGATACGATTAAAGCACAGGAAAAAAATTGCATTCATCTACTATCTTATTTTGATTCTAAGATTCTGTAAAGATGATGATGATAGAAAGGCAGTAAGAATAAAGAGATAAGGTTAAATTCATAGATAAATTTGAAAGGAGCAATAGTACTCATCAAGCAGAGTGTGCACAATATTATTCTGTCTTCTACCCCAAAAAGAAATAATACTGATCATCTTTGTCAATAACTTCTGGTATTTCTAGACTTTTCAAAGCTTGCCCAACTCATGAGAGCTACTGAAATGGAATTTCTAGAGAAAGTATTTTCTTTTCAGTCAATAAAGTGGTAACTCATATTAATATCCAGTATGCATTAATTCAGTAGTGGATTCGTAAATGTGTTTGGGATTATCCTTAGAGCCTTGAGGTGGTCAAATCTTCTCTGTGCTTTTTTGCATTTGTAACAGTCTATGCTTGGATTTAGGTGGGTAACGTTACTGATTTGGCGCATACCAGCATTCCCCAACTTTGTGCACTCCGAGTATTGGAACACAATTCATAGGATTTTCAACCCGGGAATTCCAACCCATCTGGAAAATATCAATTGTTTATTTTTCAAGCTGGGATTTTACCAAACATCTGAGGGTTGTAATCCCTTCTCTGTAAATGTATTATGGCATACAATTTTCTCCAACCAAGTGCCTTCCTATAGTCGTCGTGCCCTCCTATAGTCATTGTCACTAGGGCTGTCCCGTGTCCCAACAAACCTTGAAAGCCCTCAGTTAGAGAATTCTGTCCCATTTTCATGCTATAAAAACTGTTAAAAATCTTATTTATAATATGTACAGACTAGAGTTACTTGTTGGTGCTGGCTGTTGTTTTTTGTTTTGTAGTGCCACCTCAACAATTGGTCAACCTCCTTCCTACTTTTTTGGATTAATGTAATTAAAATTATTACATAGGTATTCACAAGAGCTAAGCAGGGCTCTGGAGCAGAAGGCTAAAATTTTTCAAAGCATACAGTAGTAGCTCAGTAGCATCTATCTATAGTTCCTTTGAGCAGCTGTATCTTTTTCAAAACTAATCTCCACAACTGCTGAAGGATCTTGGAAAAAAGCACATTTGAGCTAAGAAACTGCAAACAAGTGCTCTGTGTTGCTTTCCGCTCACTTCTGTCATAATCTCTATTTTCAATGAAGTACCGGAACCTAATTGGGATGTGGTGGCTCAGTGGCTAAGATGCTGAGCTTGTTTGTTTGTTTGTTTGTTTGTTTGTTTATTTATTTATTTATTTATTTGATTTCTATACCGCCATTCTCCAAAAGGACTCAGGGCGGTGTACAATCAA
>JANHZT010004835.1:0-12077 GCA_032468215.1 Stegonotus admiraltiensis
GGACTCGAACTTGCAGTAATTGCAAGCAGCAGATGTTAATAACAGACTTCCAGTCTGTTGAGCCACCAGAGCTCCTGGCAATCATAAAGCAAAAGGTTGTGCAAATGTGCCTTATCACAAGGATTTCTTTTTTATTTGGAGAAACAAAAACAACACTTCACAAACGCATGGCACAGCATAGGAAAACAAATCCATCAGGATAAGATTCAGCAGTCCATCTGCATTTGAAAGACAAATGTCATTCTTTTGAAGACAGCATTGTCCACCTTCTGGACACAGATGACCACTAGTTTGAAAGAGGGGTAAAAGAGGCCATCTGAATTAAAATGGAAAAGTCCCCTCTTAACAGAGGGCGAGGAATACAACACCGCCTATCTCCCATTTCAGTCCTTTCAGTAGTTCCAAGTAGTAGTTCCAAGAAGGTTCCACACCCATTTTCACTCTGATTCGGATGACCCTAAGGGCACAGATAAACTCTCAAGTCATCTTAAAAGCTCTTAGAGAGAGCTAATAACCGACCTTCTGAGCGCTAATGACCAGATGACCAGATGACTGGAAGGAATAGAAATCAGAAGACAAGGTGATTAGAAAAAATTATGGAGTGTGCAGAAATGGATAAGCTCACAAAGGAGATACAAGAAAAAGATGAAACAGAATACTACTTAGTCTGGGAGAAATGGTATAAATGGTTGGAGGAGAAAACTAAACAATGGTTAAATTAGGTGGAGGAATATGGAAACAAATGGGAAGATATAAATTGTGGAAAGGAAACTGGGTACCTGTTTATGTTAAGTGTAAATAAAATATTTAGATTAAGAGAATATATATATGATATACTAGAAATATATGTATAAAAGATGGATTAAGATAAGAAAGAGAAAATGTATAAATATGGATTACTGATGTGAAGATGTTGAAAAGAAGAAGATGTAAATATTTATTTTGGTTGTTTGGTTTTTGTTTGTTCGTTTGTTTGTTTAAAAAACCTGTTTAATAAAAATTATTTTTTTTTAAAAAAAATCCTTCCATTCCTCATCTGTCAAGACTGAAGGAGCTTCTTGGTTGAGAAGTGAAACGCCTTTAAGGGAAAAAAACGAAGTCTAGTTGCCTTTTGAAAAAAGCACCTTTGGGACAACCATGACCTGGGTGACTGAGTATCTCCATAGACATTAAGGCAGAGGAAAGTGATCTAGGATCGTCTCATAAATAAAGGCCAGGAAGAAGGAAACATAAAAAGAGGATGTGGAATAACTCTTTGTCTATATCCACTGCCCCTTGTTGTCAGCATTTAGGAGATGCTTAAGTGCTGTTGAAGGCACATTTCCAACAGAATGGAAGTTATTGTCACTATGCATTAGTTGACAAGGCATGGTTAGAATCTAAAATGAAACAGCTGATTATTTCTGACAATAAAGGAAGGAAAAGCCTTACAAACAGCAGCTTTCAAGTCTTCAAAGAAGATGCAGGTATACAGAGTAACAACACAAAGAGCTAGAGGTGCATTAGATTCTGAAGCAAATCCAACTTTCTGCCTTTCATTTTCCTGAATGAATTGAGTGGCTTCTGATAGAAATATATAGAATAATATCAATCTCCTGGGACCCTACCAGCGAGCTTAATTTGCCAAGAAGAAAGCACAGATCAACGAAATCCTAATTATTTTGTAATGGTTTAATTAATGCAGGGGTGAAATTCAGCAGGTTCTGACAGGTTCTGGAGAACCAGTAGTGGAAATTTTGAGCAGTTTGGAGAACCTTCAAATACCAACTCTGGCTGGCCCCAGAGTGGGGAGGGAATGGAGATTTTGCAGTATCTTTCCCCTAGAGTGGGTTGGAATTGGAGATTTTATAGTATCCTTCCCATGCCATGCCCGCCAAGCCACAGCACGCCCACCAAGCCACACCCACAGAACCGGTAGTAAAAAAATGTGAATTTCACCACTGAGTTAATGTTAGCAGGAGCTTTGATTCTATCATTTTAAAATAGGTTCAAATTTTGCTCTGTTTGCTCTGAGATGTTTCTGAACCTTCCTTTGCCCTAATCATTCTCTAGCAGATCCATGACTTTTTGTAAAATGTGAATTGTCCATTTGTGTGCCTAAGGTGTTCAACATGGAAAATTGTAAAATGAAGAGTGTTTTAAATGTGTGAGGATAAAAATGAACAAAAGTTGAGGCAAAACAAATTAAGAAAAATGTAAACCATTTGGGAAAACACAAGCTATTAGTTTTTGATTGTTTGCTTATTCCCTCAGTCAAATTGTACTACTAAAACAATATGCTTGATTATCAGCTCATTTTTTTTTGTTGGTTGCAAAGTTGTGTCTGACCCATCATGACTCCATGGACAACGTTCCTCCAGGCCTTCCTGTCCTCTACCATACTCTGGAGCCCATTTAAACTCATGTCGATTGCTTCAGTGATTCCATCCAGCCACCGCGTTCTCTGTTGTCCCCTTCTTCTTTTGCCCTCAATCTTTCCCAGCATTAGGCTCTTCTCCAGTCAGTCCTTCCTTCTCATTAGATGGCCAAAGTATTTGAGTTTCATCTTCAGGATCTGGCCTTCTGAAGAGCAGTCAGGGTTGATCTCCTTGAGAACTGACTGGTTTGATCACCTTGCAGTCCAGTCAAAATATTAGCTCATCTTTGGCTAATATCAAAAAGCTAAGCAGGGTTAGTCGCTGTTAGTATTTAAATAATATCAGATAATCTCAGGGCTGTAGGTTATAATGGGAGTGGAGAAATTTTGGGGAAGAAGGAAATGTAACCTCTATTCATACTCTTCTTAAGAAAATTATATGGATATGCACATCATGTCCCCAAGAATTGAGCTTGGAGTGAATTTAATATAGAACATACAAATATAAATCTTTTATTGGATTGAGCCTCTGGCCCATCTAATCCAACAGTTTATACCCAGAGTGGCCAACCAACCACAAAAGGAAGCCTACTAGTCCCTTAGCAGATGGACCTCCAAAGCAGAGGAAGTCAGATTGCCATCTGAGTAACCCATGAAGCTATTCAGCCATTGAAACCATGACTTCCATGGATTGGTCCAACCCTTTTCTAAAAATTAAATCTTAATAAATTTCTATTAATTACATTTCTTAGTGCTTAATACACATCATGTTGTCTGGGTATTTAATTTGCTTAACAATACAAATGCCATTTTTACTCTCCACCCCTTTTTTCCAACCACTGGTAAAATAAGTTCCATGTCTGATAATATTCTGTGTCTTCTTTCTGTTTGATTTTCAATGCAAATCTATCCATTTCTGCACAGTCTAGTATCTTCTTAATTATCTCTTCATCTTGCGATATTTCATCTTTCCAATATTGTGCGAAGATAATCCTTGCTTCTGTTAAAACATGTAATACTAAATACATACTTTTCTTATCAAACTTTTCCAATATCATCCCTAATAAAAATAGTTCAGGTTTAAAATCTACATGTTTCCCTAATATTGTTGTGGCCCGGCAGCGGCCTGCGCAGATTGTTGCTGATTCCGACGAGGAGGAGGCTGGTGTGGTGTCGCGCCAGCAGCCTGTGCAGCTGGCGCTTGAGTTGGACAGTGAGGAGGCTGAAGAAGATGTGGTGTCAGAGGCAGGGATTCAGCCAGGGCCTCCAGAACCTCCAGAGGCTCCTTTAAGTGCAGAGGATGAAGTGGAGGAGCCTCTTCTCAATGCACGGGGACACAGAGTTGCCAAAAGGCAGGAGTGGTTACTCAGGAGGAGGTCTCCTTCAGAGTAAGGCTTGGGGCTTATTGGCCACTCCCTTAGCCTATTTAAGTTTGCACTCAGCTTGTAAAAAACTGCAAGAAACAACATTCGTTCGTCCGCTGATCATTGAATCTGGATTTCCTTTGCAAACCTTGCTTCTGGGTTTTCTGCCAACTCTAGTAAGACTCTATCTTATCTGTGGAATTTCTGGCAGGTTGTTAAGAGCGTTTTATTAACAGCCAACATTAGCAAAAGACTGTGTTTTGAAGTTAACGGAGTTTGTTCAAAGTTTGTGTGTGCGGTATTCTTTGAGATCCGTAGCTGGGGCAGAACAAATATCTTTTCTAACCATCAATGTATTTTTGCCCAATTTTTTTTCATTTTAGCACAAGTCCACCACTTATGATAAAAATCCAACCCTTTTTTTGAAGCAAGCCAAGCAGGTAGCTAGCACCAAAACTTATTTAATTTCAAATAATAATAATAGCAACAGCACATATAGACATATACCATTTCATAGTATATAAACCAGTAAGTGAAATATGTCCTGAATATCTTCTAGATTAATCATTTTTTTAAAAAACGGAAGTGCTAATTTTTATTCGTATCATTTATTTTATATCTAATCAGCAACTACATTTTTTTTCTTGGTCAACTATATTTAGATTTGACATGAGTTCTTTTTAGAAATAGCACATCCTAACTATGAAACATTTTGCCAAGTTGCCTTCTGCCAATTTGGGAAGAATCACTTTCTTCTGACTCCTTTTTCTCTTGCCAGCTTGTTAGATGTTTTAATCAGAGAGTTAGCTTTATCTTTGGCACTTGCTTCTTATTTTATTCAGACCTCTTTTTTTTTTTTAATTCTGTTTAACTATTTTTCACAGTGATATTTTTTGGTTTTTTGGAGATGCGGTTGGGGGCACAATGCAGTGAAATTGTGATTGATTTATGGTAAATATTTCTTCAGTAATTAATGACAAGATTGAAAAAGTAACATAAATAAATATCATGCTGATGTTTTCTGTGAGTGTAAAGAAAAAAAAAGAGTACACAAGAATACGGTAAAAATCCAGTCAACAGATTTTAGCAGTCTCAAATTCTTAAATGGGGGAGAATGAAGCAGAGGTTAAATCTGGATCAAAAGCTGCTCGTCTTTGATTAGATCCCATCCTTAGTTTCAGACACAAATATAATGCATGTGACATTTAAAACAATTCTCAAAGCAGAATAAGAAATCTGCCAAATAAATCCAACGTTCAGAAACAAAAGCAGAAACAAACCAACAAAACAAGGTGACATTGTGATGTAACCCAAATCATGGCCATTTTTATAAGATGATTTCATTCATTTACTGTTAGCAGATGAGAGTCAAAATCCAAAATGGCTGGTTTTGCATGCCATCAAATTAAGTAGCAGTCCTGTATTCTTTTACATTGTGATAGAGAACAAGTTTAATGTAGCAGTTAAGAAGTTGGATGCAGGCTGAGACCTCGGTTTGAAGTCACCAGTGGTGGGATTCAATTTTTTTTACTACCGGTTCTGTGGGTGTGGCTTGATGGGCGTGGAGCGGCTTGGTGGAAGTGGCAGGGGAAGGATATTGTAAAATCTCCATTCCCACCCTACTCCATGGGAAGGTTACTGCAAAATCCCCATTTCCTCCTGATCAGCTGGGACGTGGGAGGCAAAGAATAGATGGGGGCGGGGCCAGTCAGAGGTGGTATTTACCGGTTCTCTGAACTACTCAAAATTTCCGCTACCGGTTCTCCAGAACTGGTCAGAACCTGCTGAATACCAACTCTGGAGCTCACCCCTAGTTACACAGTCAATCTCAAAGGGAGATGGTAGTGACAATTTGATAGGACAGGCTGCTCAGTTAACTCATTTTGAGGTCATGGAGAACAGGTGGGACATAAAACTAAGGAATAAGCAAATAGACCCATTTATACATACATGGGAGCCTGCCCATCATGGTTGTAAGTTGTGATGGGGGTAAAACAGTCTTGTGACTGATTTAGTTTTACTGACTTTTTGGCGATGGTTAATTAAATACTACAGTTGTTAAATGAATCACTGCTTCATTATGGGCACAGTTTTGCTGACAACCAGGAAATAAATTCTGGGTTTTAGCAAGACCATTGTAAAGCATAGGCATGTGACTTTGGGATTCTGCAAATGGCTATAAATATGGCCTGGTTGCCATATTTATAGGTTCAGGTGATCATGGGACGGGTGTGTGTAACAGGGGTGGGTTTTACTTACCTTTACTACCAGTTCGCAATGGAAGCTTGTGTGCGTGTGCGCTTCACTCATGCACATGCGCAGGTCATCCATGATGATGTCTGGGTAGGTGGGCGGAGCCTCCCGCCGCTTTTACTACTGGTTCGCAAGAACCGGACCAAACCTGGAGCAACCCACCACTGGTGTGTAACCTTTGGAACTTTGAATCTAGGTCATAAGCAATCTCCTGGTAGATCAGTTGGAACTTCGAACAATTTGTTAATTGACTATAGGTTACAGTAAAATCAGTAAGTCTACTACATGATTAACTATGGATAGGATAGGACAGGACATGACAAAAGAGAATAGTGTTATTACACTCTTTGGATATGTTCTTCCTAAAGCTTCAGGCAAATGATACTACTAGCCTTAAATGTGTTACCACTGAATGAAATAACAAGAAAAGGGATTGTTTTTCCCCCCTGCTTAGATCTCTCTGTATCTTTTAAGTATTTCATGATGCCAGCAGGCATGTTCTGTTTACATGTGGCTGCTCATGATGTGGATTAGGGGAAAACAGCAAAAACAGTTTTCAGCAAAATAATTTTCAGCAAAAACTGAAAAATGAAACTGTGTTTCTGGGATGCAGAATGACTTCTTCTCCCAGAGGTTATTCATGTGCATTCGTGATGCATACATAGTTTGGTTATCTGTGACAACGTCATTTGATCCTTTGGGGTAAGTGTAATCCCATATTTATTTGGTGGCCTAATGAGGCATGAAAAATACTAGTTTTGTTTTGTTTGTGCTTTTTGCCTCAAAATATAACATATCAGATGTGTTCAGGAAGCTGAAAACTCCATCTTGTCCTGAGGCTAATTGCAGTTTTACCTCATGACAAAAGAAACTCACCCAGAGAAAACAGAACCCTTGGATTGTGTGGTGATGGACTCTTCTTGGCTTCTGTTATATCTGTCTTTCTTTGAGGCTCATATCTCAGAAGGACAACAAGCCTCAAATATTCATATTTCCTCTTATATCTTGGGCAAAGGACCAGAACATTTGAAGCCTACCAGCTGACACTGTACAGCATGAACAGACTGTTAGCATGATAGGAGCTGTGTTATTTGCTGCTGCTGTTGTTACCTAAGGTAAAGGCTAAAGGCTCCAGAAACAGCACAAGTAAAGGAACCACCCACTGATATGGCTTTGAAAACCATACTGCAAACTGCTAAGCCTCAAGACTAGAAGGTTAAGGATCTCTTTGAATAGTAGAGTCTTGCTCAGAGATTATTATTGGTTATTTACAATATTGGTGTCCAGGAAAAGGAACCAGGAATCTCCATGGGTTCAAACACTCAGGTCGAGACAGATAGACAGATACTACCCAGACATCATGGAAGTAAACAAGAACCAAATGGTTCTTGTTTCAATCAATGATGGTGATAGATGCAGTGATGCCAAGTGACAGCAAATGTAAGGGCCTGCCTCTCCTCTCCAGTTCAGGAAAGTAGAACTCTTGGAACAATTAGCATTTCAAAAGGAACCTTTTATTGAATGAAAGGGATTGCAGGACAAAGGAAGCAGGATCTGAAGATTCCCGCACAATTCAGTTAGGATAAAGCAATTAGAAACCCCTCCCCTCAGTCCCATGTTGAATGTGCCAATCCACAGGTGCAAAGTTGTTTTGAGAATCGCAAGCTGAGAAGCAGTAGTGAAATCCAAATTTTTTTACTACCAGTTCTGTGGGTGTGGCTTGGTGGGTGTGGCTTGTGGGCATGGCAGGGGGAGGATACTGCAAAATCCCCATTCCCTCCCCACTCCTGAGGGAAGGATACTGCAAAATCTCCATTCCCACCCCACTCTGGGACCCGCCAAACATAGCATTTGCCAGTTCTCCAAACTCAAAATTTCTGCTACAGGTTCTCTGAATTCCTCAAAATTTCTGCTACCAGTTCTCCAGAACCTGTCAGAAGCTGCTGGATTTCATCCCTGCTAAAAAGATGATAAGAAGTTGTTCTTCTTAGGTGTCTCTTGCTGGAGGCTTTGGAATTGATGCAAAACAGATGGCCTTCCCCCTTTACATTCCCAGGAAGGTAAATCAAAGTACAGGATAGATAGGCTCCAGGAAAAAGGCTATAAACTAAAGAATGCACCCAGGCCTCCTCCTCACCAGAATGGCAGCATTCTGATAAGGATCTATGAGACCCGACAGCAACATCAGGAAG
The DNA here is from genome assembly GCA_032468215.1 of Stegonotus admiraltiensis. Classification (NCBI taxonomy): domain Eukaryota; kingdom Metazoa; phylum Chordata; class Lepidosauria; order Squamata; family Colubridae; genus Stegonotus; species Stegonotus admiraltiensis. Next base: position 8,166 of record JANHZT010004835.1, read on the forward strand.
AAGGAGTATGAGAAACTGGAGAATTACCAGGGCCTGAAGCAGAAACTGGGGAGGATATGGAAACTAAAGGGCAATGGGGTCTCAGGAGGGTCCTTGGTGCTCTCTGAGCTTGGTTGTTTTCTTGCAGATGCTTCATTAACTAAACTAGGTAACACCATCAATGCATCAATAATGTTACCTAGTTTGGTTAATGAAGCATCTGCAAGAAAACAACCAAGCTCAGAGAGCACCAAGGATTCCTCATTTCAACCCTGAGCTACAAATATTCTCCTTTACTGGCAACATGGTCTCAATAGTGGTAGGGATACTTGGGGCTGTGTCTCTTAAGTTGGAAGAGTAGCTTCAGAAGAATAGGAGGTGTGGGTAGATGACCATCCTTCTGATAACATCATAATTACTTGTCGTCTCTCCCCAATTTCAATCATATTATACCCTTTGATTTTCCCTGTACTTGGTTCTCATTGAATGTCACTACTGGTGGGTTCTGCCTGGATAAGTTACAGCAAAAAGGATTGTGGGGAAGGGAAATTGGATTTGTCTTTCTTGTTGCAATACGAATTATTGAAAAAAAATGAAGCTGTAAGCAAACTTGTATCTAAGCTGCTATGGTTATTCATTCCGGAGTTCATTTCTTTGAACTGAACTCTGCCACCTCCTTAAGCTTCTCAGAACCATTTTCAGATTCAAAAGCCAAATATTGTTTGCAGTACGGAAACGGATTTAACTTTGTTTAAGCAACAGGCAAAGCACCATGCACCGTAATTATATAAAGTTCAGTTCCCCGCAGAGATGATCCATGTTTCTCTCAGAGGTACTCTTAGAAAATTAAATAAACAAACACTTTTCTTTATCAGCATGAAGGAAAAAGGAATGCAACATTTCTAGACTCAAGGCTAGGCACATTTTTATAGATGAATTCTGATCAATGAACCTATGGAATTTCATCTATTTGATGCTTTAAGTAAAATAAAGTAGGTTTTTTTTAATGGCTTCTATTTTATATTAGAGGCATAGATTAGATTCAGCTGTACTCTTGATCCTAAGGAAGAAATGAAATTTCAGAAAGGATTTCATTTGTCTGTTGTGAAAAAATATAGGCTGGTGAATCAATTCTGTTCTAGTTCTAACCATAAGGAAAGTGGTTTGTATTTGTTTCACCAGAGCTTTACAATTATGTAAATAGCCTTACTGATGTTATTTATGAAAAGACACGATGATTAGAAGGAAAAAGAGGCTCACTAGTAACTAACAGATCTTTAATCAAGACATTATCATCATCTAACAATTCATTAATGTGCTCAAAGTACATATTGGGTATTTGTTGATGTGGGCTCTAGATTTCAAAAACTCAGGCCATAATAACTATCCTGTCAGAGCAGAAGAAACTTCTTCAATAAGAAGCGAAACGTCTTCAAAAGAAAAAAAAAAGCTAAGGAAGTTTAGTTGCCTCCTGAAAAACCACCTTTGGGACAACCATGACCTGGATGACTGAGAATCTCTACAGACTGAATGCCATAATAAACATCTTAATCCTTAGAAAAACCAGGAGATGTGAGTTGTAGTTGTTCCTTAGGTATGAAAGTTGGCTCGGGGGTACTTTAGACTAGGACCCCTCTTTGATATGACTTGATGGTATTGTTGTTGTGGGAAATCAGGAAATGGGAAAATAGGTGTGTACCAGGGGTGGGTTTCAAAATTTTTATTACCGGTTCTGTGGGTGTGGCTTGGTGGGCATGGCATGGCTTGGTGGGCGTGGCTTGGTGGGCGTGGCAGGGGAAGGATACTGTAAAATCTCCATTCCCACCCCACTCCAGGGGAAGGATACTGCAAAATCCCTTTTTCCTCCCGATCAGCTGGGACTTGGGAAGCAGAGAATAGATGGGGGTGCGGCCAGTCAGAATTTTTGCTACCGGTTCTCTGAACTACTCAAAATTTCCGCTACCGGTTCTCTAGAACTGGTCAGAACCTGCTGAAACCCACCTCTGATATGTACTGTACATTGGTTTGAGTTAATGAACAATAAAGTGGGGGTATAAATGGAATAATGAATCAATCCTCGTAGACATGACCATATGGCCCAATCAGCAGGACTCAGTTTAGAAATAAATGTAAATTACCCATGTGTGGCATTGTGATGATATTATAGCCAACTATGGCAACTGTTTCTTCAGTGCATTTTCTGGAGTATGATGTTCAAAGTTCATTGGCTCAGCATGTATTTGTCTTTTCTGGCCAAGTTAGAGACATTTTCAAAGCTATTTATAATGATTGGTTGAGCATGTGTCAGGCTACTAATAGGAAAACCATACCTCCCAGTAGTCCTAAATGTTAAGTCCTTTTCAAGCGTTCGTTGTTCAGAAGGATTTAAATTTAGCTTGTGCAGAAAGCCAGGTAGGAAAATCCATAAATCCCTGCAGTAAAGGATAAATATTCTCTTTGCCCAATTCTTTCAAAAGTGGAACAGTTATCATAAAAATCACAATTTCCTTTCAATATTTATCTGATTGAGTGACCTTAGAAACAGCAACAGTGCAGTACTTATTCTACTTTTGGGGATGGAGGACATTGTGTGGGGAGAAGAAGAATAGAAAGCTGCAGTAAACCGAAGGGCAAGCAGATTTTTAATGAATCTCAGACAACAATACTTTAAACAATTCTGTTAGTTGAAAGGAAATGATACTTTATCAAATAGACAAAGATATATGACACAAATTAGGGCTCCTTGCAGCAATGTTGACCACCAGTAGACAATAAAGGACTAGTTTTATCGTTATTAGGTATCATAGAACCTACATAGTCAACCAATGGAACAGCTGGCCTTCAGAAGTTGTGGGAGCTTCACCACTGGAAACTTTCAAGAAGAGACTGGACTGCCATCTTTCAGAAATGGTGTAGAGTCTCCTGCTTCGGTGGGGGGTTGGACTAAATGACCTACAAGGTCCGTTCCAACTGTTATTCTGTTAAAAGATGTTATTTTATGGGGCTTCAAAACTCAACCACTAAGTAAACCCATGGATTATTTTAGATGATTACATTTGGAATAGTAGCTATCGGAGGTATCCAAATCTTTGTGGTCTTGCAGGAAGGCATTTATAGAATATAGAAAATAATATATTATAAGTAATCCTTGGCTTATGACCATTCATTTAACATCCATCTGAGTTATGACGGTGCTGGAAAAATTGTTTTTTTACAATCGATTCTCGCACTGATGACCATCACAGCCATCTCATAGTCACATGATCAGAATTCAGGTGCTTGGCAACCAGCACATATTTACAATGGTAGTAGCATTCCAGGATCACATGATTTTCATTTGTAACTTTCCCAAGGCGTTCAGACCAGTAAAGTCAAGCAAAGAAGCTGGATTCAGGTAACAACCATATGATTTAGTAAAAAACCCTGGTAAAAAGATTGCAAAATTGGACACAACCTATATAACAAATGCATCTCTTAGTTTTGGTTTCAGTTATCATTATAAGTTGAGTCCACCTTCCCATGCTATCAGAGAGGAAGGAATGGAGGGAAGGAGGGAGGGACAGAGAGAGCGAGGGGGGGGGACATTATGTCATGCCCCCCCCCCCAAAATGAGGTTTTACATGGCTTCATGTAAAAGAGGTTACAACTCATGTAAAACCTCATACATGGGGGCATGACCTTAAGTATGTAAGAGACCCAGTTTAGTGTAGTGGTTAAAGTACTAGACTAGAAACTAGGAAACTGTGAATTCTAGTTCTTCCTTAGGGTACAAAGCCTCCTAGGTCACCTTGGACCAGACTTTCTCAGTCCTAAGAAGAAAGAAAATAGAAACTGCTTCCATGAGAACTGAAGAGACTTTTGGAATCCCCAGGAATCAAGACTAACTCAAAGGTTCTCCCTCTCTCTCTCTCTCTCTCTCTCTCTCTCTCTCTC
>JANHZT010004836.1:11459-24610 GCA_032468215.1 Stegonotus admiraltiensis
GATTTGAGCATCTTCGGCTATCATATTAGTACCACACAGTTCACATCTTTTGATTCTTGCAAATCACTTGATAATCTTTTTTACTGGAGAGAAGAAAAAAAAAAGTCCTTTAGTCTAAAACAGTGGGGCGGGGGGTGGAATGGTACAAATGGCCCCCAAACCTCAGTGTTGATGTATATGGTCCCAATTATTTCCATGACATAACTATTCAGTTTAATGGAATAAGAAGCCTGTTAACTGAATTTAGGAGACTCAATCAGTTTATAGGGCCAGATATTAAAAATAGGCCAATTTTCTCTGCCTGTAGATAAGACTGCTTTCGGGATTCAGAACCTACTGTTGCTATTGGTTGCCAGTCAATTAAAATAAGATGAACGTAATCTGCTGCACCTATTGAATCAATTTCTGCCCTTCATCAAGTTACCTTTTTGGACAGAGGAACAGGTACAACTATTAAAACTGACAACCATTCTCTCAGATAAAAGTAATTAGATATCAAGAGAGCCTGGACTCCTATATCTTTGCTAGGCCTGCAGGTTTAAAAAATGCAGCAGGAAATCCTCCTTTTTATTTAACTACTGTATCAAGGGCAGAGGTCTCCAGATTCTGGGAGATCTTGAACATATTTGGAAAATTGAACAAGCTGGCTGAGTACTGTGCTACCACAGATTGGCAGCCAGGAAGGGCAGGGCCAGCCACAAAATGTTGGGATAGCCTTTCTCTCTGTATATAAAGGCTCTCTGTTTGTATGTTGAAGTATGTGCTATTTCTCTTTTTCTCTGGATATCCTCTTTATTCCCTCTGCTGATTTCTGCCACTCCAGCTTTTCCAGACATTTTTGTTTCTCCTCTGGAATTTATTGAACTCCTTCCTATCTTCTCTGTAACCATTCTCCTGGTCCTCTAAGCATAAACCAAGAGTAAAAAACACAAGCATCACTTTGGGGTTAGTTGGCCCACAGTTCATTTTCTTTTCTTTGGGTCTAAACCCAACTGGGGGAATACATGAAGATGAGAATGTTGCAAGGCTATCACTCTCTTGGGAAGATATCTAAGAGCTTTGTCTTCATTTCATTGCCAGACCCAGATTTAAGATATGGGAGCTTCATCCTTTTTTTTTTTTACATCTAATACTTCTTACAGAACAGCACTTCACGATACACAGAATACACAGCTTTTGCAAAAAATAAAATTCGTATTTAATTTTCAGTTTTCTATGCCTTCTGAGTCATTCCATCTACAAGTAGATTTACAACCGATCATTTAATAAGTGTTTTCAATCATGATAGTCTTGGAAAGAATGCTTAATCGCCTTTCGGTTATCATAAAACATTGTGTTGATACCTCCAAAGTCACATAACATTTCGGGCACTTGACTGTTCAAATTTATGACTGGTCACTAAGTGGGATCATGTGATCACCATTTACAATCTTCTTCATTGGCTTCTCCAGAAAGCCAATGGGGAAGCAACTGAGAAGATTGCAAGCAGAGAGGATGGTGGATTTGAAGTCCTTTCCCCTGGCATGCTAAGGGATTTTCCCTTCCCCTCCATGCAGGGAGGAGAAATTTTCATGTGCTGGAGAAACAAGCTTCAAATTTGGTGAGAATGCAAACAAATGCAGGCATTCTGAGCCTTCCAGTTTCTGCCAGACTTCTGCCATTCCTCCAAAGTGACAAGGGATTTGCCATCTAGAACTTCATTCTTCTTGCAATTGTTCTCCTTGGTGAGGCAGAAAGAGGGTCTGGGCTTCCCCTTCTTGGGTGTGATGGGAGACCTGGGACCTCTTCCCTGCCCCACCATGCACTGGAGGTCTGGGCCTTCTCCCTGGTGTTCTACTTAACGACCTGCACAGTTGCTTAACAACCACAACTGGACAAGTCAGGATTACAGGTTGTTGAGCAAAGTGGTTACATAGCATCTTTAACCACTTTACTCAATGACTTAAGATTCCAGCCTCAATTGTATTCGTAAATTGAGGACTACCTCTATGTTGTAAGTGCCATGGCCGCCTAGGAGCTTAAACTAAAACACTGATCTGAAAAGGAACTGCTAGAATTGGTGTTTAAGATGAGGAGGAAACTTTGCAATCCAAATTATGTTAATAGCATTTGTTATATAGGCTTTGAGAATCCTATACCTTCTGCTGTCCCTTACACTAAACCATAAAGTACTTGTTTTGCTTTGGTTTGGTGTACTGCGTATGTAAGGCCAACATTTGCAATTTGTAAATCCCACATCATGCTATGTCAAAAAACCAATGTCATATTAGTCAATAAACCATAGTTAAATAAGTCATGGCTTAGCATAATGAGTGAATTCACACATTGAATGGGCCCAGGGGTGAAATCTACTTACCTTCCTTACCGGTTCGGAAGTGTACATGCTGCGCATGTCACATGCGCACACAGACTTTCTGCGCATGTGCAAAACCTGCACATGTGCAGAAGGTAAAAAACACATTACTTCCTGGTTAAAACCAGGAAGTAATGACACCCAGGTGGGTGGGCGGAGCTTTGTTCCGCCATCGCTACCAGATCGCTGAACCATCGGCCAAGATCTCTACCGGATCGGGCGATCTGGTCCGATCCGGGAGCATTTCACCCCTGAATGGGCCTCCTTGTTCTAATCAAGATGATTCATTACTCCAGCTGTCATTTCCATTACTGCTGTCATCCTGAGGGCAGAAGTCAAGCAGCAATAGCATGGAGAAGGTAAGGTGATCTACAGTGGATCCTTGACTAGAGTGTGGGCTTGTGGCATTGTCAGTTATAGGCTCTGATAGTAGCCTTTAGATTAAAATGGGGACAAAGAAGGAGTAGCTGCCAGATCCTGCAGTATAAGTATTAGGTGCATATTACTTTGAGAGATTTCTCACAGTGTCTCACAGGCCAGAGTATGCAAGTTGAAGGACAAAGTCTAAAGTAATGATGCAAAAGTAGAACCAAAGGGATGTGTGCATTCTTCCATTATTCCTTTGTGGCCTCACCAATGGTGGAACCAAACATTCCTGTCTTTATCCCCATTCCTTAAGTTCCTAAGCCCACCTCCCCCCAAAAAAGAATTGCTCCCCACCCACTACTAAAGTGGATGCCTTGATGTTCCACACAAAGCCGAACTGGGTCTGAAGCTGGTAGAAGGTGTGCACATTTGGTCATGAGCATCTAGAATACTTTATACTTTTCTTTACACTTTTTTTTCCTAACTTGCTGCATGTCGTCAGGATTAAAAAACAAGGGTGCATCAAGTCTTGAACCCTCTCTGGAAGTTACACGACAGCCATTCCAAGTCTGAAGGTTCTTTAGGAATGCCAGAAATTGTCTCTGGAACTTTTGGCCTGCAAAGCAGGCACTGTGCTTCTGCTGAGTGATCACTACTGATGCTGGAGTCCATCCTTTGCCAACAGAAACTCTGCTTCTGACACCTTTGCTTCCTGGCAGATCCCCAAGAGCAGCTGCTTCCTGTTTTGTTGGGGAGACATAGTGATGATTCATCAGCTTCCAGTGGCGATGAGTGGGATGTACTATCACTGCAATCCATAACTGAACCGAGTATGGGGCCCACGAGCTAGGAAGGCAGCTCCATGTGAAATGAGACAGGTCCAAATCTGGAATGGTGAGAGATACGACAAAATCCAAGAACAAGTTATATGTATTTGTACAGAATAGTCATGTATATGAGACGAGTGGCCATATATGTATATTAAATGAATAAATGGAGAGTTTTGACCATCAAACCAAAGAACCTTATGTTTTCCATCTGCCTGCAATAGTAAGCAAGCTTCAGTGTCCCTGTGTGACTAACCCATTTTTCCCCATAACAATTCTCATACATTCTTAAGTTTGCCTTCAAGCTTTTGCCCTTCAGATATGTTGGAGTGACCATTCTCAGAATTCTCAGCCAACATGTTTGCCCAAGAGGTATGTGTGAGTTCCTTTTCTTTCACAAGGTACTTATTTAAGGGGGTATCATTCAGCAGTGAAATCCTAACAGTTCGCACTGGTTTGGGTGAACTGGTAGTAAAAAAAAGTTACCGGTTGGTCCGAAGCAGTATTTCCAATGATCAGCTGTGTCGCATGATTTAAAATTGCTAGAAAGCAGGAAATCCTGCTTTCTAGTGAATCTAAATCACGCGGCACAGCTGTTCCCCCACCTCGCTGTTCTACTTACCTTCCCAAGCCTCCTTTTTCCGCATGCAGCACGTATTTGGTGTGTACTGTGCATGCGTGCACCGTGCATGCGTGGGCAGTGAACCAGTGGCAAACCGGGGAGGATTTCACCACTGGTATCGTTTTCCTGGGACCGGTAGATCTGTTCCAGAACTTGTGCTAAGCTGCAATTTGCTTAAAAGTGGCATATTGAATTTGTCATAACATGCTATGCTGAAGTCAAACAACATTATATACAGTAGCTTAGCAAGTTATACAATTTCAGGCCGTTTTTGTGCCCTCCCCAGAAATGTCATTCTATTGCTTCATAAACACCTATCTTTATATAACATCATTTTTAGTTATGATAAGGAATGGGGAAAGAGAAAGAGCTGAGCTGACTGAATATTCAGGATAAACTGGCATTGCTATTTCATCTGTACGACTCAGGTCACCGATTATCTGCTCTGGAGATTTTGCATTAGGAACAGCTTAATGCAATAGATTCCACAATCTTATTCTGTTTGAATAGGTAATCCCTAGAACTGTTAAATCCAATTTGGGGATAAACAACCGATATGGATGATGCCGAATTTGCATACAAGGTTCCTACCAGGTAGCAGACGAAGGCCACGTAAGCGAGGAGCACGAATGATATGGCAATGTAGTAGGCTAGATAGTTCAAACTTATGATGCTTGTCACCACGAAGTATAAATTGATTGCACAGATTAATCCAGTGATCAGGATCATTAGAAATTTTCCAATGCTAAGAAAACGAGAGAGAAAAGCAAGTGGGGGGGAAAAATACACAGATCGAGGTTATTGAAGCAATTCCATCTCAACCACGTTTTTAGAGCTACATCTGCCAAATCACCTAGAGTGAAAAAGATTAATCTCTGTGGGAAGTAGAAGACTTTCCCTCTTCTTAGAACACTTCATACCTTGATTTCTTTCATTTTTGTCTTTATAAAGAAAACGAAACCACGCAATCCTCTAAATACTATAATTAGCATAAATAATGCCTACGTGTATTGTGATTTATTATTGCCAAAAAAGGATGGACGTATCCACATAGTCACCAAAGGTTAAGCTTGACATGACAGGGACACCTCCTGAGCATCTCCTATTTATGGAACAACCTAATGAAAAAGCTGTTTATATGGAAGAACAAGCAAGCCTGGCTAAATTGAACTTTGATGGAAGATAGAGATCTGAGTGGTATGGTTCTGTGACAGTACAAATTTAAGATGGAAATGGTCCTCAGAATCTACAAAGGAGTCCCTATCCAAATTGAGCTACTTACATCCCGTTGACAAAATCCTTCATGAGAGGTTCCATGCTGGTGAAGGTGAGAACAGGTATGACTGCAAAAGGTAGCTAGAATTAGATAGAAAAAAAACAGGTTGAGCATGCAGGCAGGTTTTAAAACAGCACTATGTTTTCTTTCTGTATCCCTTCTCAGAATTTTTTATATTGGTGAACAACCAACATATTTTTTAAGGGACTGCTGACCATTGATTAGTTTATTTATTTATTTGATTCGTTTGCTACCCATCTCTTAAAAGGCCAATAAACATTAAAGGCCAATAAACCATGGACGCAATAAATGGTCTTAATAATAGTAATAATTTACAATTAAAAAGATGGAGAGGAAAGGAGCAGGATACACACAGTAGGTTGGGAGGAGGTTGGGGGTCTTGCCTTAATCTATTAGTCACTTCCAGCATGATGCACCCACCAGGTCTTCAGGCCCTTGCAGAAGTCAGAAGGGTGGGTGTGGATCTTACTTTGGGGGTAGGGGGGTGGGCATGGGAGAGAAAATTGTCCTCCTGGATCCCGCTAGCTGAAATTCCTTGATTGTTGGCATCTGCACCATGCCCCTTCTGCTGGCATGGGTAACGCAGACCAGTTCCATTATGGTAAGACAGTTCCTCAGATAGCCTGAACCCATGCTATGAAGGGCTTTAAAGGTGATAATAACCAACACCTTGAATTTCACCCGGAAGCAAAGTTTCAGCCATGCAGTTTGTGGAACAGCAATATAACATGGGCCATCTAGGAGCCCCAAGAACTGTCTGCACCGCCACATTCTGTATCACTTCCCACTGTTCACAGACTCACGATACTATCATTTCTTGATAGTCTCAGAGGATCTTTAGCAAACTAGCATTACATCATAGCAATACTAGACAATGTTGTGCTTTCCAGATATTTTAGAACAACTTCTATAATTCCTAACCAACATTAATGTTGGATTTAATCTACAAGGCATTTGGGTTATTTACAATTCTTATAGGACCATATAATCATGATGCTGGTTTGTAGTCCATTCCTTATCTGATGAAAAATATCCAAAGCTAGCAGATAAGTGCCAGGCTTCAGCCTGAAAATCCCTGACTTGTGTTTTTACTGTAACTTGAGCTCTAGCCTTGACCTACAGAATATCGGGGGGAAAAAACATTTTTGCTTTATATTCAGGAGTGAAAAATGTGGTGCTTTCCAGATGTTGGACCATCCTCCAGCAGCCCTGGTCTGCATGCCAATGGAATGGAATGCTGGGAATTGTAAACTAGTTTATTGCAAACAGGTCAGCAATGTTTACAGATGTGGTCCTTAACTTACAACAATTCACTTGGTGACCATTTGAAGTTACAACGGCACTCAAAAAAGTGACATGACTATTTTTCACACTTATGACCATTGCAGCATCCCCATGGTCATGTGATTTACATTTGGATGCTTGACAACTGACTCACATTTATGATGGTTGCAGTTAGTGGTGGGTTTCAAAAATTTTTACTACTGGTTCTGTGGGTGTGGCTTGGTGGGCAGGGCATGACTTGGTGGGCGTGGCTTGGTGGGTGTGGCAGGGAAGGAATACTGTAAAATCTCCATTCCCACCCCATTCCAGGGGAAGGATACTGCAAAATCTCCATTGTCTCCTGATCAGCTGGGACTTGGGAGGCAGAGAATAGATGGGGGAGGGGTCAGTCAGAATTTATACTACCGGTTCTCTGAGCTACTCAAAATTTCCGCTACCAGTTCTCCAGAACTGGTCAGAACCTGCTGAAACCCGCCTATGGTTGCAGTGTCCTGAGGTCATGGGATCACCTTTTGCAACCTTCTGACAAGCAAAGTCAAGGAAGAAATCAAATTCACTTAACAATTCTGTTACTAATTTAACAACTGCAGTGATTCGCTTGACAGATGTGGCAAGAAAAGTCATAAAAATGGAGCAAAAGAAATTCACTTGACAAATTTATCATGTAGTAACATAAATTTTGGGCTCAATTGTGGTTGTAAATTGAGGACTATCTGTATTTGCATTTCCACTGGGAGTCTGTATTCACAAAACATGCTTAACCTGGTTATTGAATTAGCTCATTTTCTGCATTGGCACAATAAACTGAACCTTAAACTAAGCAAACAAGCTGGTGCTTCAGAACACATTAAACCACAAAAGCAAACCAATAAAAAACAAATTAAACATTTTGTACAATCTGTTTAATCTTTGGACCTGGCTAATCATGCCATGTGAATTTAGACATGGCTATTGAAGCTATTAAAGATGGATATTTTATCTGACTCTGAATTTGCAGAATTAAAAGAAAAATGTGGGGGTTCCTTGAAAGAAAGATTGGCAGCAAGAGGTCAATAGCAGTCATCCCAGATGGACAACCTCTAGGTATGTTGGGTTACAAATTCCACCATTACTAGGATGGCCAAGAAAAAAAGGAAATAATGGGTGTTTTAATAGGAGTTATAGTCCTAACACAATCTGACTGAATTTGCACAAATTCAGAATGGTAGATTTCAGCACTCAGAATTCCCCATTTAGATGACACTGCAGAGAATTCTGGGACCTGAAGTCTATATATCTGCAGATGCCAGATTCAGAAAGTGGCTGTATGGGATTAGAGTATTTATATGAAAGTCTACAGCTAATCAGATCTTTGAGAATACAGGTAGTCCTTGACTTACAACCACAATTGCAACCAGAATTTCCATTGCTAAGCATGCTGGTTGTTCAGTGAATCACACCCAATTTTACAGCATTTTCTGCTACAGTTGTCAAGCAAATCACTGCAATGTTAAATGAATCATATGGCCCTTAAGCAAATCCAGCTTCTCTCATTAACTTTGCTTGTTGGAAGCTGAAAGTCACAAATGTTGATCACATAACCCTGGGATGCTGCAACCATTATAAATACCTGCCAAGTGCCTGGATTTTTATCATGTGACTGTGAAAATGCTGCAACGGTCATAAGTGCAAGGATCAGTCCTAAAGCGCTTTGTTCAGTGCCGTTGTAAATTCCAAGTGTTGCTAAATGGATGGTTGCAAGTCGAGGACTATCTGTACTGTATCTTGAGAGAAGGATGCTACTGGATTACAAACTCACCAAGATGCTCTGGAGTACATTTAGAAGGTCGTTGAGGCCTGTTAAGTCTCCTACGTTCCTAAAGGCAGCGACAAAGACAGTGGGAAGAATGGCGAAGGAACGAGTGAAGACCACACGGGCAAAGCGTGACCAGCGCATTTGCAAGAAACCCTGCAGGAAATAAAAAGAGAGTTTTATAAAGATCAAGCTACACATTGGTAGTCCTTCTTTATTTATTAATCCTCCCCCTCTCTCTTGGTCATCTGAAGTTTAACCAACTTGAGGCTGTCCTGGATGGTGTCAGAATAAGAAGGAAAACACTCCTTTAAGTCACAGATACAGCTAAGAACTACTTAAGCCAGTCTCAGCCATGGGCTCGGGTTGAGATGAAAGGAGCATCACGGGTGCCAAACAGAAAAATGATGCTGCCCTAGCATTTTTTAAAATCACGATTATGAGTGAGTAGGTGAAGGCCAGTAGAAGGAACAGCAACTTCAAGCACAGTTCATTTCTAACTGAACAGCAATTATTTTGAAAAAAGATTGCAACCTAGTGGTCAATTTAAATTATTGCAAAAAAAAATCTTTTTTTTTTAAAAAGCAAAATGTTGAATTATTTGGCTATATTTGGAATGTAGAGAGTATGCAAGGGTTATTCTACCGTAGTGGCCATTGCTAGTGACAGAGCATTTCTCAGAGATCAAATTGGTACTCTAAAAGTACAAGCAATTTGCTAGTTGCCTAAGAAGCAGAAAAGATGAGTATTTCACAAGAGGACTCTTTTGAACCTCTTGTTTCAATTTTTTTTTTAAAAAAAAAGAAGAAATGGATAGCCTGTTGAATCATACACACGCCCCCATGGAGGAATAGGCTCAGAACAGAACACTGGAAAAGCACCGCTGGCTAGAGGCGGAGCGAACAATTGGAGCAATGAGAGAGATTAAACAAGAGTCTTCTTTTTGGTTCTTGATGCTTTTAATAGTCACAAGAATCCTTGGAACCATTCTCTGTCCTCATCTGTAGATAACTTTCACTTGAAACCACACCTTCCCACACACCATTCTCCTGCCAAAAGAGGATCTTGCCTGCTATAAATGCATTGAAATTTATGCAGTATTGAAATGTGGACAGGAATAAAACTTTGCTTAAATTAAAGCTGTTGACTCCAATGGCCATCAGTTATGGGTTCGCCCCATTGGGTTCGCCCCAATGGCCATCACTAAGGCTTCGCCTGCTTGCCCCAGTGCAGAAACACTTTGCTAATTAGTTAGTTTACTTTAGTTAGTTTACTTTATTGTCATTGCACTTTGTACAACGAAATAAAATGCCATCTTCAGTGTACGTTATAACTATAAAAATAAAACACAAACACACATCCTTCGCATTCTCTACAATTGAATTGAAACCCCTGATATTGGATTAATATTGTAATACAGTAGAACTCAATATAGTTACTGCTCTGGGATAGAAGCTGTTTTTCAGTCTATTTGCCCTTGTGTTTATTATCCTGTACCATCTTCCAGATGGTAATAGTTCAAAAAAAAAAGGTGCCAATGATGAGATGGATCTTTAAGAATGTTTTGAACTTCCTTAAGGCAGTGGGAGCTATAAAGCTCTTCCAAAGAGGGGAGAGGGCAACCAATGATCCTTTGGGCAATGACGTTAACCCTCTGGAGCGCTGTCCTATCTGCCACTGTGCAATTGGCAAACCATACACAGGTGCAGTAAGTTAAAATACTCTCTATGGGGCAGAGGTAGAAGGTCACCAGCAGTTTTTCATTCAGTAGTTGTTTCCTGAGAAGTCTCAGGTAGTATAATCTCTGCTGGGCCTTTTTGACCAGTGCTGCAATGTGAGCGCCCCAGGTCAGGTCCTCTTTTATGATAATACCCAGAAACTTAAAACTGGCCACTTGCTCCACTTGGTCTCCATTGATAAGCAAGGGCTGGATGTCTGATCTATTCCTTCTATAATTATTATAATTATTTCCGGAGGACATGAATGCACAACATTATATTCCACCCGTCCTTGCTCCACATGTACGGCAACCTCCATCTTCCCTTGTTCTACTTCAAAAGTGACGTTTTCCAACTTCTGCTGGCACAAGCTGCACTGCGGCGAACCCTTCTGAGGTAAATTTGGGAGGAGCGGGACTGCCCTGTTCCTGTTGGTTCCTGATTGCTGGTCACTGATTTCAAGGCCATTTCTGACTAGACAAAGCCATCTCCCCCACTTCTCTTGGCAACCATGAACGGAAGTAAAGCAGGAGGTAAGGATGGAAATACGGTCTTTGAGGTGCCAATTCTCTAGGCCCAAAAAGACCCACTTCCCCCTACAGAGGGGAACAAGGCTGGAATCAAGCCGTCTGTCAGTTCTCTAGTGTCCAGAGGATCAGCAAACTGGCAGCAAGGAGACATTACCCCAGACACTTCTCCCACCTTCTCGCCATTCATGGTGGAGAAGGAGTTCTTGATATTTTATATATCTCCCACCCTGTGGCTTAGGTCCTCTAGCATCCAAGCTGCAGGTGAGTGAATGGATGGACAACTTCACTGGAAGGCTACTGGCTGCCAAACTGGATCCACCCCACTTTTTTCCTTCTCTGGAGGGAAATTGGCTCTTCCTGAATTTCCCTTTCTTCCCTTCAGGGGGAAAGACAGAAATGGGAGAAAAAAAACATCCACCTGTTGCCAGTTCTTTGATCCCAGAGCAGTCTGCTTGCAGCCCAGACAGCAGAAGACCAGTTACTGGCACCCAAAGAGGCTTTTCCTGCTTCCCCTCTTCTTCCTCCCACTTCTCACGCAGATAGAACAACTAGTCTTTTTCACTGCTCAACAGATAGTGAGTGGAAATATGATCAGCTCTTTTCTAAGGTGGCAGATGTCTATGGAGATTCTCAGTCACAGGTCATGGTTGTCCCAAAGGTGCTTTTTCTTTTCCCCCAAGAGGCAACTGGACTTTCTGGTTTTTCTTTGAAGACGTTTCGCTTCTTATTCGAGAAGCTTCTTCATCTCAGAGCTGAAGAAGCTTCTTGGATGAGAAATGAAACGTCTTCAAAGAAAAACCAGAAAGCCCAATTGCCCCTTGAAAAAGCACCTTTGGGTTAAGGGGGCAGAGTTTTCTGCTGGCTCCGACCCTGCATAGCAGCAGTTAGAGTTCCCACGTGGAAGAGCCATACAAATGGCGTGATCCCACTTCCCCTAAGGGAGCTTAGCTGACAAGCCACTATCTCTCAGCTCAGCCTGTTCCCCACTCCCCATTTGTTCTGGGAAAAAGAGAAGACGGAGATTCTATGCATACCTTCTCTTTCTGGAGAAAAGGTAAGTACAGGTAGTCCTCAACTTACAACAGTTCATTTAGTGACCGTTCAAAGTCACAACGGCACTGAAAAAAACAGACTTGTGACCATTTTTCATAACTTAAAACCATTGCAGCATCCCTATGGTCATGTGATCAAAACGCAGATGCTTGGCAACCGACTCATATTTATGACGGTTGCAGTGTCCCAGAGTCATGTGACATTCCTTAAGGCATTCCTATTTCATCAAGCCGGTCTGGCATAATGTCCCTCTCTCAGTTTCAATTTGAAAAAAAAATTAAAAAAAATTGGAGTTTTAAATCTGGGAAATAGTGATTTATATCTGTACATTGACTGTAATTTTGTATTTGCTTCCTTTTTTCTCATTGTACACTGCCCTGAGTCCTGTTGGAGAATGGCGGTATAAAAATTTAAATAAATAAATAAACAAACAAACAAACAAACAAACAAACAAATAAATGTGATTTCCCCCTTGGTGACCTTCTGACAAGCAAAGTCAGTGGGAAAGCCAGATTCTCCTAACAACCGTGTTACTAACTTAACAACTGCCATGATTCACTTAACAACTGTGGCAAGACAGGTCAAAGCTCACTTAACAAATGTCTCACTAAGCAACAGAAATTTTGGGCTCAGTTGTGGTCATAAGTCGAGGACTATCTGTAAATCTAACAAATAAAGATCTCTTTCTCAGTGACCTTTGGCTAATCTATTTCTAAACTAGGTTGGGGCCTGCATTCCCTTGCTTGCATTCTCAGGCCATCCTGGCTGGGGATGAAAGCCCCAGAGCCCAACATAACTGAATCACAGATTGGGGAAGACCATCTTAAAATTAGGCCCAGAGCTTCCCATAACCTGGGACAGCATGTGAATCAAATTAGGGGATCAGATAAGTGTGCACAAACAGTATGTTTGTGTGGGTGTAGTACAGCGTAAGAATGATTTTTGGGAGGGAGCCCATTTTAAAGATTTTATCCAGAGGAAACTTATCCAGTGTTAATCGTGAATAAAGCTTACACAGAACATATGCTTCCCAATGCTGGTTGTTATGGAATCAAGTGGAAGAATATTGCATTCCTCCTCCTTTGTTTACAAGGTTTCTGGAGACATTTGGTGGACTCCTGTGGAACACAAAGTTGCTTTGATCCATCTGGTCACTTCTGAATAGCAGACTAGCAATCATTAGACCATAGATGGCAGCATTGCAATTTCTTGTAGTCCCGGTTTGGCCCAAGTTCCATTAAATGTTGACATCAAGGTTGACTCAGCCTTCCATCCTTTCTAAGGTGGGTAAAATGAGGACCTGGTTTGT
>JANHZT010004836.1:33619-43658 GCA_032468215.1 Stegonotus admiraltiensis
AAGTCAGCTTATTGCCCCCACAATCTGGGTCCTCATTTTACCCACCTTAGAAAGGATGGAAGGCTGAGTCGACCTTCCATCCTATTCTGTTCTGTTCTGTTCTGTTCTGTTCTGTTCTGTTCTATTCGAGTCTATTCTAATGTAAGTGTTTACTAATGCTTTAGTTAATGGTTTCAGCATTGTCTGGACTGACTTATACATAGAATAATATTTTGTAAAAGTACTGTTTATTTACTGTATAATTTGCTTCCCATATAAATGTTTTCTAATAAATTTTCATGTCATCCCTTCATTTTCAGCCTGAATGGTAACTTGAAAGTAATTCTGTATTCCCTTAGATATAATTATCTTTGGTCCAATTAATTAAAGATCCATTACTTAATAATTAAGAATCCAATGTTGATATAAGTGTAAAGGAATAGTAGAGCTCAGATTAAAATGATCTAATACAACATGGCATGATCAGAAATGGTTGCTCCTTCAAATGTACATTTGTTAGTCAAATCAAATTAAAGTGCTATCTAGTCATAATTTTTATAGTTTAGTGCTGTATTATGTATAATATTTAACTGTTGAGTTACTCCTCCTGCAAACATTAGTCCTGATAAACTTTGAGCAACTCTGTTCATTTCTCTAGATAAAACATGCAACAGAATGCTTTATCTACCTATTAAGAATCCCCTGCTAATACAAATTCTAACTTTTATTTATTTATTTAAAATAAATGTCCAATTCAATCAAAGTCACTCTTCATAACTTACAGAAAAATTCAACAGAACCTAACAGAATTCAGAACCACAAGACATAAACCAGACATCAATAATGAAATCCTTAAATGGCAGTCCAAATGAGAAAGGAGACCATTGTCCAAGCAGAGCCCTAGCTCGGCGCAACTGCAAAGACTAAGGAAAGAGCTAGGTTTTGTTGTTTTAACACATTGTACTTTTAAATCAGTTGTGCTTTTGAAATACAGGTAGCCCTTGATTTACGACCATAATTGAGCCCCAAATTTCTGTTGCTAAGCGAGACATTTGTGAAGTGAGTTTTGCCCCGTTTTACGAACTTTCTTGCCACAGTTGTTATGTGAATCACTGCAGTTGTTAAGTTAGTAACATGGTTGTTAAGTGAATCTGGTTTCCCCAGTGACTTTGCTGGTCAGAAGGTCGCAAAAGGTGATCACATGACCGCAGGACACTGCAACCATCATAAATATGAATGAGTTGCCAAGCATCTGAATCTGTATCACGTGACTATGGGAAAGCTGCAACAATCATAAGAATGAAAAATGGTCATAAGTCTTGTTTTTCAGTGCTGTCGTAACTTCAGTCACACAGTGAACTGTTGTAAGTCAAGGACTGCCTGTAGTACTTTAAAGACATTTAGGCAAAAACAAAACGCAGAAGAAAACGGAAACAAAACTCAAGAGAAGAAGACTATAAGATCTTGAATGGCACATCGCCTTTAGCCTATGTAGAGTGAGAGGGTTGGCTAGATGAAATTACAGGCAGTCCTCGACTTACAACAGTTCACTTAGTGACTGTTCAAAGTTACGACGTCACTGAAAAAAGTGACTTATGACCATTTTTCGCACTCATAGCCATTGCAGCATCCCCGTAGTCACATGATCAAAATTCAGACACTTGGCAACTGGTTCATATTTATGATGGTTGCAGTGTCCTCGGATCGTGTGATCACCTTTTGTGAACTTCTAACAAACAAATTCAATGAGAAAGCCAGATTCACTTAACAACCACATTGCTAATTTAACAACTGCAGTGATTCACTGAACAAATCTGGTAAGGAAAGTTGTAAAATGGGGCAAAATTCACTTAAGAACTGTCTTGCTTAGCAACAGAAATTTTGGGCTCAGTTGTGGTCGTAGGTTGAGGACTACCTGTACTGAGCAGTGATACTTTATGTTCATTTTTACTAACGACTATAGTTTAGGCATTTTACAATAAATATCAAATCCTTCCATCAGCGAATTATTTAGCTGGATCTGTACAGCACATTAAACTACATACCATGGTTTAAAAACAATAGTGGGTTAGTGTTAGGGTTACTTTGCAAATCCCAAAACAAGTCATGTGATTTAGCCCAAGATTTATCAGTCTAAAATCTATCCTCCACTAAGTTGTTTCCCTACCTACAGTAAGAAAAAAAAATCCTTTGCTCTGCAGCATGAAAAAAAAAATCAAGTATATATTTGGTTCTCTGTTAATTCATAACCCTTATGGGTAGTAGTCCTCATTTAGCAATCATAATTGGAAATGGCAACTTGGTCATTAAGTGAGGCGCTTGCTAAGTGAAACCACAACTGTGCTTTTGATCTGACTTCAGCTTTCCTTTGCTTTTACAGGCTTGTGAAGGCCATTAATACAAAGACTGGTTGCAAAGTTACTTTTTCATGATTGTCATAACTATGAGTGGTTGTTAAACAAGGCAGTTCCTAAACCAGGACTAGTTGTGTTATCTTAAATCTTGAAACACTGCAAAATATGCCTATCCCATATCACGCTGATTAGGTTGGAGCAGTGGGGAAATGTAAAATTTGTTACTACCAGTTCTGTGGGCGTGGCTTGGTGGTGGTGGTAGGTAATGTGACTGAGTGGGTGTGGCCAACTTTTTTAAAAAAAACTTTTAAAACCTTTTTTTCTACAACCTCTTCGGCCGAAGAGGTTGTAAAAAAATGCTTTTAAAAGCCTCTGACGATCAGGCAACTCAACTGGGATCGACAGAGGCTTTTAAAAGCATTTTTTCTACAACCTCTTTGAGGTTGTAGAAAAAAATGCTTTTAAAAATTAAAAAAAAAGCCTCTGATGATTGTGCGCGGGCATGAGTGTGTATGTGTGTGTAGGGATTTTTGCTACTGGTTCTCCGAACCACCCACTGCCATCGCTACTGGATTGGGTGATCCGGTCCAAACCAGGAGCATTTCATCCCTGGGTTGGAGGTGCTAAAAACAAGGAATTTTACCTACAAAATATGGCTTCTGTGCAAGACACATGACCTAAATCTGGCCAGCAGGTGGCTATCCTGGTTTGCCTTGCTGGTGCTGCAAAATGCAGTCCCCTCCTCCCCCAACAAATGTAACATAGATTGCAATAATCCTTTAGTACAAGATAGTATCTATTGACAA
Source organism: Stegonotus admiraltiensis (assembly GCA_032468215.1). Taxonomy (NCBI): domain Eukaryota; kingdom Metazoa; phylum Chordata; class Lepidosauria; order Squamata; family Colubridae; genus Stegonotus; species Stegonotus admiraltiensis. The sequence goes on from JANHZT010004836.1 coordinate 36,759, forward strand.
TGGGGGATATGTTTTATTCTCTTTGCCTTCTCACCCATTACAAGTGCATCACACTGCTATAAACTATCAGATACATACATGTATGAGTAACTTTGAAGGCATGGATAACATCTTCATATCCAATACACAAGGAATTGTTGATCTGTGCCCCAAAATAAAGTATCTACGTGTAAGACACTGACCTTGACAAGGGAAGAATGTAAATAGATGTTATGGGGCATAATGATGGCTCCAACCAAACCCACAGCCTGCAGAAGCTGCTCGTGTCCACAGTTCTTGCAGTAAGGAATAAAAATCCCTTTCAGCACCTCTTTTTGGTCAGGTTTTACAACCACGTACTGCAGAAAGAAGAAGGAAAGATTAGGCAATGCAGAGAAAGGCAAGGCACGGAATCGTATTGCCTCCCACATTTCCTCTATCGAGTATGCATCTTCTGAATGCCAGACACTATAAAAAGGAAGATGGACTCACAAGAAACCTTGGAAGAAAGGTTAAGAGGAATTAGAGTTGGGAAAACAGGTTAGATGTTTACCAGAGGCTAGGGAAGAGATGTGCAGCCAAGAAGAGAAAAGATGAGATTTCCCCCCAATGCTGCTGTACTATGAAGCGAATTAAAATGTCAGTATAGTTGCTTATCTTGATTTATTTGAAAGATGCGAGAATGTGCTGCAACCTAATTCATTTGTGAGTCCTAGTGGCAAAGCTGTATCTAAAGTAAGAAATTCTTAATACGGAACAAACCACAAGCAAGTATGTTCCGCCAACTTAGCTCCAATGATTGACTATTGCTTTGATGCCAGAATACACAGAAATTTTTTCTCCCAATTCAAATTCCTTCTGGCATTCATTGTCACCAGATGTGATCATAAGCATCTCCCTGGATGTTTTTAAATAATAGACAAATTCATAGAGCACTGGTTATTTCAGGCTACTTGGAACTTCATCCTCCAAATAAAGAGCACCAAAATATCTTTAAAAATCAGTCACTGCGTACCAGGGGTGGGTTTCAAAACCCATTGCTACTGGTTCGCTTGTGGGCGAGGGCACGCTTGTGCATGCGCAGAAGCGTCTGGGTGGAGCCTCCCGCTGCAGGCGCTACCGGTTTGCCTGATCCGGGGTGAACCGATAGCAACCCACCACTGCTTGGTACAAATAAGAAGGAAGAAACAGGACACACGTGAGTTTTCCTGACAGCATCTGATTGCCACAGTTGGCCACTGAATATTGAGCTAAAATAGTTTGATCAGATATTCCCACCCAATACTTTTCAGTCACAGGTCCATTCCCTAGATAATGATTCCGTTGCTGGGGATTATTTTACAATAATACATGTGGGGTATCAGGTTGGAGAAGACCACTCTGCTGGATGCTTGAGAGAGTGGGAGGTGGCTTTTAGGTCCTAATCCTCAAACTGCTAGCCAGCCTAGGGAAGTGTGGTTGAAGTCCTCACATGTGGGAGGAGGGAGCATGTTTTACCTCATAACCAAATGTTACTGCCATGATAGTAATGAGGAGGCCGAAAAAGGCTTCTAACTTCCTGAGACCTGACAGGAAAAGACAAAAGAGAAAGAAGTTTATTGTCCATAGGAGGCCTTGGGATTCTCAATTAGAGTATTCTCAATCCGGTGCCTTCCTGAAGTACTTTCAGCAAAATTCTGAGAGCTTCCAGCAGGAAAGACTGCATTAATGGCTATTTCAAACAGTATTTAACATTTTACTTGATGCTCCTTATTGTGCCAAGTAAATAGGTGTTATTTTCATGAAATCACTCTGTATATATATTTATAATACTTTGAGTGCTTCTTCCTGTTCTGGTATAGTCAAAGATTCTGGGCACACAGAAACAAATGCAGATGTACAATGCAGACTTATTTTCTGAAATAAAAGCTTTATTTGCTTACACCTACACCCACTGATGTCTCCCTACCAACTTAAAGTTGGTATTGGCTAGTCAGGTAAAGCTCAAGTCCCAGAAGAATCAAAGTGGAATGCCCACAATCAGAATGCCTTGTTTTGTGATGCAAAACACAACCAATACCACTTTCTATCAAGGATTGGCCAGCCTTGGTTTGGCGAATGTTGATTTGGCCTTCTTTTCATGTTTTTTGTTTAGTTTTCCACTCGGAGCCACTGCCTCAACTGGGTCACATGAGCACCATCTATTTTGGAAGTGGGGGACTATATTCTATTTTGAGAACCGTCTCTTGTGCCTTCAGAGAAAATTTCATTCTGGTACTGTGCTGTAGGGTTAGAAGCCTAAAACTACCTTGATAACCTTATACCCAGTATGGGCGACATGTACTATGACTTACATACATGTCCATTATACCTGCTGATACATAGCAAAAAATTCATTTTTTGCAAATACATAGCAAAAAAATCCCATAGCATTCATAACATGATAGCTACAAATCCTCCAATATAAAGGCAATACACAGTAATGATATTAGTTTTGGCATTACAACATACGAGTATGTCATTAGTAAAACCATAACCAAACTCTCATAAACTTGAACATCTTACTAGGTGACTCAACCATGTATACCTCCCTTTTCTCTGGCCTAGTATTTACCATATTTATCTAAGAAGAGGAAGAAGAAGGTGTCCACAATAGTGATCAAGACTCCACCCCACAAAGGGATACTGCAAAAAGAAAAGTAAAAATTTTATCATTCAAATGGGATTGCACAAATCTGACTATTTCTCAGAGTACTATGAAGACTCAGTGTTCTGCTATCATAAGCCTATGTCTGATTGAAATGGAAGCACCCATAAATCCAGGGGGATTGGTGCTTTCTATACCAAGTTGAACTGAAACACTTTAGTCTCGTAGGATTTTTCTAATGGTACTGTTCATAGAGGGTAGCTAAGGATAGGGATAGATTAGGTGCATAGTTGTGACAACAAAACACACCCATAATTCAATGCCCCCCCCATGCTCCCCTCACTTTTGGCACATGATAGCAAAAAGGTTACTGGTGGACCTGGTAGGCCTGTTTTTCGCCCTCCCCAGGCTCCAAAGGCTTTTCTGGAGCCTGGTGAGGGCAAAAACAACCTCCCCGCCCCACCCGGAGGCCCTTCGGAGGCTGGAAACAGCCTGTTTCCCGACTTCCGGTGGGCCCGGAAGGCCCGAAAATCAGCTGGCTGGCGCGCACAATGTGCACTGGAGCTGAGCTAGGGCAATGCTCGCGTGCCCATAGATATGGCTCTGTATGCCATCTGTGGCATGTGTGTCATAGGTTCGCCCTCACGGCCATAGGTGCTTCCTATTTTCCTCTTAGCACTCCAATGTCTTTCTCTCCTGATCCAGGCTTTAGAGACCAGGAGGCCGTAACATCTCAAGATGGGTGAACGTGAAGTGCAAATCGGACTCCACTAGCTTTTGAGAAATTGGGAGTGCAATCCCAAGTTTTAGATGGGAAACTTTTCCCATCTAAAGAGGTTAGAACCTGGGACTACGCTGTGCCACTGGGTTATAGCTCTTCCCCACCCCCCAATAATCCTTTACAGTACTTTGCATTAACCTCTGACAGCCAGCAAATTGGAAAAGGCATTCTATATCCTGCAACTTTGAAGTGCTATATTCTTTGCTTCCATAATTGCGTGTCTTGGCTAGTCTGAAATACATGATCAGGCAAGATATGACAAACGTTGCAGTGCCATGCATTGGTAATTCCTCACCCTGACCATTCTGCAGGAGGATATTTAAAATGGGGAGGAATTATGCTTGATGTGTAAAGAGCAGAGAAATGATAGCATTGGTTTCACCTTATATTCACTCCGATCTTTCCTGATTCTAGAAATCTGTAGGGAACCAATGGTACAGTCCAGCGTTTGGTAGTTCTGTAGCATTCACAGCACTTGTCTCTGAAACCTGCCCATTGCTTTGTCTTGGGCCTATAGAAAATCAGGGATCTTACCGTCCAGCTGAAAGGAGGTTGAAAGCAATTGCTGTTCCAATCACTTCCTGCATATCAGAGCCAATTATAGCAATTTCGATCATAATCCAGAGCAGCACACGTGGGACCTACAGTGGAAAGGACAACAGTTGGGCTGTTAGAAGATACAGAGGAAAAGTTGATGCTCTAAGATGTCTCAATGCCTCTTCCTAATTTTGGCTATAACATATTAGGAACTCAGTGATCATCATTAACACATGACAATAATCTAGGGATGGGATATACTTGCAGCGACCATGTGTATTATAAAGAACAGTCCTTTATTTCAGGGAGCTGTCCTTTAGATTTATTCTTCAAAAACTCACTTCTGTCCTATACTTTATTTCATATAACCTTTACTATATAATTGGTACCAGCCAACACAAAAGTATTTCACAATAATGTGAAAAATATGGAAAATTGAATTGCTCTTTAAAAGCAATTTATTTATCTAAAAATAAATTTACATAGACTGTTTGATTTTACAGATTTTTATTAAAAGGTGTTTTTGTAAAGTTTTTCTTAGTTTTGCTCTTGAATTTTCCTTTGTAAACAAGCAAATGTTTTTAATCCTTATGAACCTCTTTCATATTTGCCCGTTTTTCAGGTTTGTCCTTTATTATTTTCGCCAAAAAAAGAATGGTTCACTCTAGCTATATTTAAAGATCAGGATCTACAGCTGATCACCTGACCTTCTGAGCTGTAGGAGGCCCGTTGTGATAAATAGGCATTACTTGAAAGTTTGTGTCCAAGTACTTTTGGCTCATTTTTTACTTTGCTTGTGTGTGTTGCGTGTTAAGAGTAGGCATGTGAGTGGGAAGCCTCCCACGGGTCCCATCCTTCCCTAAAATCAGAGAAAATGCCATACTATTCTGAGACACATTTAACATACTTTCAGAAGATCACTACACGTAGATAAATGCTCAGAAATAGCCTGAGAGGGGTTGGACCAGAAGACCTTCAAGGTCCCTTCCAACTCTGCTGTTCTAGTCTATTCTGTTCTGTTCTGTTCTGTTCTGTTCTGTTCTGTTCTGTTCTGTTCTGTTCTATTCTATTGTGTAAAGCATCTCCATGTAGGCCTATTACTTGGGCCAATTTAAAGGTGCAAAGCAAAATCATCACGACGGATGACCTAAATCTTCTCCAAGTGCCCACTGCCCATTAAAGAGACTGTGGTTGCTTTTCTTCTTGGCAGCTGATGCTGCTGGGGGGGAAACGCAGCCAAAGGAATCTACCAATTGCTGCCCTTAAATTATCCTATGTTAAAGCTGAAAAGAAGGGCTCTATTCATTGACCTTCTTAAATGAAGCATAAAACAGCTAGGTTGTGGGAGCAGTGCTGATGATGTTGGCATCCTTCTTGGCCAACTCAAAGCCTGGAGGAATCCACACTATTGCAGCAATAAAGGAAGAGTCATAGGATTAGTTTGTCATCTGTAATCATGCCTGAGCAGCCCAGATCTGGCAACAGTTGTCCAGAGCTTAGTCACGTCCCTTCTTAAGCAATTACAGTATTCTTTGGAAAAGGGTAAAAATGTCTGGAACTGGAAATTAGTGCCCCCCCAAAAAAAGCAGCAGCAGATAGGCTGATACAAAACATAACATAACAACAATAACAAAAGGGCCTAGAGATTACAGGATGCTAATGGGCAAAGATCTGAGCAATTACCAGTTATTTTCTAAGCGCATGGTGTTAATTCTGAAGCCTTAAACCATTAAGGCCTGATCATCTGGGGAAACAACTCTCAATACAATATGTAGTAAAGACCAGTGGTGAAATCCAATTTTTTTACCTACCAGTTCTGTGGGTGTGGCTAGGTGGGCATGGCTTGGTGGGCGTGGCAGGGGAAGGATACTGCAACATCTCCATTCCCACCCCACTCTGGGGCCAGCCAGAGGTGGTATTTGCCGATTCTCTGAACTACTCCAAATTTCCACTACTGGTTCTTCGAACTGCTAAAAATTTCTGCTACCAGTTCTCCAGAACCTGTCAGAACCTGCTGGCTTTCACCCCTGGTAAAGACCCTTCTGAAAATGATCCTGTTCTCAGATGGGGGAGAAACTTCCCCCCTCCCCCCCCCATCATTCTCAGCTATGACTTGCATTTCTTTGGAAGTTGTATTTGAATCCCACTTCTGCTTTTAGAAAAGGGCCGACATCTTTACAAGATTAACAGTGAATGGTTTTGTTACTTTTTAAAAAATGTGAATCTCCTTTAGACTATGTATTTACTGAGCATGGTTTCAAACTGAAAGGCAATATATAAGTCAAGTAAATTTTTAAAATGATGTTGTTTGTAAACCATGATTTATATATTAACATTTTGCATAAAACAAGCAATAAACCATGATCACCAACAACCGTGGTTTAGTCTGGCAAGCACATGAAATCGAATCATGCTTTGTTTAACCCATGGTTTATTGTGTAAACCACAGTTGTTTGGTTCATACAACAATCAAAGTACATTGTGGATCAGGTGCAAAGCCAGAGAAAGAAAGGCAGATGGAGGCTCAATTTAATTCCATTTGCAATTACCACTGTGCCACTGCAGTCACTGAATAAACCAGAATTTGGAGTCAATGTTGCCTTATTGACTGCTACATATTCATACTCACCTTGGGATAGTAGTGATAACATATCTCTCCTAAGTCCTTTCCTGTAACTACCCCAAGCCGGATAGCCAGCCTTTGGCACAGCAGGCCCAAAATTGTACTCCAAAGCAGGACCCAGAGTAGCTGTGTAGGGAGCAAAGGCACATGGTCACTGAGCACATAGAAGGTTCTATATCAATACAATTGTCAGGTTACGAAGTTGTCCGAACAAATTGCATCTCGAACTGTTTGTCTTTCAAAACTAATTAGTCAATTTATTAGGAAAAACATTCATCCCTGGCTCCGGTGGAGTCATCAGTGACATCCGGTGCCAGCACCACCTCCGTCGCCCCATCCCTCTGCACCCCATTG
>JANHZT010004837.1:31478-46500 GCA_032468215.1 Stegonotus admiraltiensis
GTGTAGGGTTTCCTGCCTGGGCAGGGGGTTGGACTAGAAGACCTCCAAGGTCCCTTCCAACTCTGTTATTCTATGCTCTTAGCCCTGCTCTGGAATTCTGCCCTAAGCCTTAATAATCCTCTCATAGAACCACAAGCCCCATGTTTCCTCAGGTGTTTGTCATAACAATAATTATATTTAAATAGAGTATTCTAGACATTCTCATAATTATCCTTCATTGAAAAGATGGGCATGAGATTAACAGTATATTATCTTTAAGGTCATCTTCTAATACAATATCAAAAATAGTCAACATCTCTTTGATGCAAGAACATTCACTGGTAATCTTGGGCCTTGATTATCTATTGATAAAATAATTATCACAGATATTTTCCTTTAACAACCAACCGAGTCCCAAATTCCCACCAAGAAAAGTAGTAATATTGAATAGCCAGAATCTATTTATCTCTTACTAAGAAGTTGCAAGTGTCATTTTATTATGTTTACACAGCAACCAAAATTAGTCTAAAGAAATGAATGGAAACAAGTTCCATTCATATTTCATATAGCTCTGCTTGACAGTTGTAGGGTGAAAAGAAAACAAGAAAAGAATATCTAGAACTAACAATAAAGTAGCCTGATCTGCTCAAATCCTTCACTTCTTACTTTCTATCGTTGCAATTTATAGATTCACATAGATGGTGGGAGAATATTATTCAGTACTATTACAAGAGCCAAGCATTCATACATTTCCTCTTTTTTTTTTTTGCAAGTCTCCATATCTAAAGCTAGACTCTTAGTACTTAGTTATAATGTGTTTCCTGATCATAATGGCAAGTTCATATAACTTTTCAGGCCAGCACACAGAAGTGAGGGGGTACCATGAAGGGAGAGGTACCCCCCAAATTAGCCAGCTTTAAAAGATTTATCAAGATTTATCAAGTGCCAGGTTGAAAACCAAATAATTTGAGAGGTGCCAAACACCGATGATTGTCTGGCAGCTGAATTTCTAGAATAAGCAGGTACTATCATTGCAAGGCATTCAGAAATGGAAAGCCTGTTTTAAAAAAAAACATAAAAATTAAAAACTGCATGTCCAACATATCCCAGAAGGAGAGGCAGTCCACGTTTTAAAATGCCTTATATCTGGATTTTGAAAAAAATAGAGTGGAGTCCTATTGGTTCCCTAGGTCATTATTTAGGCTTCAGCTCTTTTCTTTGCACTTTTGCACTGTTTTTACCAATAAAGAGATCATGTAGAGCTCCCTGAGAAGCTTTCACTGCTGCCTTTACACAAAACACTACTTCTGGTGGATATTAGCTTATGGACATAATGCCGAAGGGGAAAAACTGATGCCTCTCTACTTCAGAGCATGCTGGAACAGGTTCTCTCAATAAACCTAACACTTCTCTTTAGCAGCCTTCTGATGACTGCTGCTAAGGGGATGCTATGCATCCAAAAGAAGCTGCAGAGGTGCAGCTCCTCTCCCTTTGGCTGTTATTGACTCTTCATATAACTATAGGCAGAATAGCAATTAAGGGGTCTGATTGTGACTTTCTTTCTATTAATACACCAGCATTGCCAGAGCTACACAAAAGCAGGCTCAGAGAGAGAGTGGATGCCAAACAGGGACATCAATACATTTAGACCACCGAGAAGCTCACACCGAGATTTCTCTTTCAGGTTCTGTGCAGCCCTTTTAATTTCTCCACTGACTGGGGCTGATGTGTGCTATAAAAAGCCATCTCTCCTAGCTCTCTCAGGGTTCTGTAGTGTTGCTAACCGAGAAACTAAAGAAATGAGGATGAAGGAAAGAATATCAGGCACTAGGCAGGCTGCCTGAGTTGTTGCTTGGTGACCGGCAAAAGCAAGCATGAGCTGGCCAGGAGGCTCTCAGCCAGAGAGAGAGCTGGGATTGAGACAGCATGGGCATGTGTGGGCAAGTGAAGCACTGAAGTACAACTAGCTGCTATATGCATATATTTCCGACACATAAGGCTGTGCTGCGGCATCTCGAGTGTATATTATACGCAGAGGTTTTTCCAGCCTGGCAAGATGGTAGGTCGGTAGGTCTAATGGACTGGCAGCAGCAGATCATTATCTAGCAGTAGACTTGCCTTCTTGGAATACCTGTTTTCCTTTGGTTCCTGGAGTATGGGTTTTCCCTTTTGGTCCTTTTCTGAGCATACCTGGTGACACAGGAATATCTCCCAATAGGCCTATAGCCTGAGCCCTGGATGGAGCTTTGGGAGAAGACTGAGCCCATGGAGGAAATGTAGTCCCAGGCCTATGCGGTCGAGATGGTGATGGGCTTTCCTTTCTGGATAGGGATTGGCTTTTGGGGGAAGCACTGAGGTTTCGTGGAGGGAGAACAGGGCTTCTAGCTGGAAGATGGGAGGCTTTCCTTGGGCTGCTCTTCAAGGAAGGGTTAGCAGGAGTTGGGGTAGCTTTCATCCGGGGATCACCAGTTATGTTCCCAAATGGCCTTTGCCCCTGAATCCTGCAAGAAGAAAAGAAGGGGAAAGCACAACATTTTTTTTGTAACCAGGTCACCACAAGTATCTTACACTAAAAATTTACAACATATGATAGAAACTAATAGTCTGTAACAGGTTAAAAAGAAACATATGGTGGCCAAGTGCTACTACATGCCACAACAAAGAAGAGGACAAGTTCAGTTATCAACATACTCAGTCATTGTTTTTGCATATCAATACCAACTTCATATGGTAGGATAGCAAGGCTATCTCCTTCATCACGTGTCTTGTGGGAGTTGAACAATTTATCCAAGCCCTGGTGCACAAACGTATGCTTCTTTCTCCTTCAACGAAAGAGCCCCTACACATCTGACAGGGCAGTATTCAAAGCGATAGCAAAATAGCAACCATGCAGAGATGTCATCATGAAAATAGAAAAAATACTAGGTGTTTTTGAACCCTAATCAGTGGTGGGTTGCTCCCGGTTCAATCCGGTTCTTGCAAACCAGTAGTAACAGTGGCGGGAGGCTCCGCCCGGACGTCATCATGAATGATCTGCGCATGCACAGAACACATGTGCGCACGACGCTTCTGTGCACACATGCAAACCGATAGCAGAGGTAAGTAGAACCCACCCCTGATCCTAATGCCTATTGTTAGTGTGTGACTCACATTTGTACTGTGACATGGTTATGCATATTTTGTCATTCTTGCCTTCTCTGTGGATACCCATATTTGGACATGTTTATGCAGTGTTTGCGTCAGCCAAGATGTTATTTGCATGGTAGAGGTGAGATGCAGGTTATGTTTTTGCAGGAACAGCATCACCTTTGCTGAAAGTCACATAAACCAAGCATATACTGTAAGCCACTTCTGTTAAAGAACCAAACACTACATACTGAGCATTTAAAGGTAGAGAATTTCCATTAAGATACTGGTTTCTTTTATTGAAGTATTTAAATGATATTTTGTGTTTATTTTCTAATTCACTGCCTTGTACAGTATATATTATTTGCAGGAAAGACAGGATACACATTAAATGAACAAGAAATAGATTTTTCTTTCCTTGTTTCTACAGCCCCGCAGAGGGGCTAAGCTCCATTTGGCAGGCAACTCTTTCAGCCAGTCTCCGGAGATGAGAGAGAGTCATCTCAGCAGGCAGTAACAACTTGCAACCTGCCCTGCAGGCTTCCCCATTGACTTTCTGGGGAAGCCAATAGAAAAGATTGTAAATGGTGATCACATGATCGCAGGGTGCTTAAAAACTGATCATAATTGTGAAAAGGTTGCCAAGTGCCTAAATTGTGGTCATGTGATTGGGAGTGGGTGTATCATGACATTTTGACAGGATGTAAAACATCCCATCTGAGGCTACAGTAACTTCAACCAGTAGTTAAATGACCAGTTGTAAGTTGAGGACTACCTGCAAGGAAAGTAAACATTAGAGAATGTAGATGCAGCTATGTAACTACGTAACTTGTAGCAAGATAATAAAAGCCATAGACAGTTGATACATATGTCAGAATTGTTACCTCCAACCTTATATATAGGAACCTCTAGTATACAATATTAAGCTTGAAAAAATCTCCAGTAGGGAATACTAAACTAAGAGGCCATAAAATAGGCTTACTCCTTCAGTTGTGATTCCTGCCTAAAATGTCCTTTTTATATCTTTTATTTCTAAATACCCCTGTAGAATTGTTTTGTGTTCCAATCTGGTTTTAAAAAGTTTCCATGACCCCAATGGAATCTTTTTTAAATGCAAAAATACCAACTTCCACCTAATTTTGAAGCCAAAGCCATGGGATGTTTAGGAAGGCTCTGTAGGCAGCCTATTTTAAAATTATTGTCTAACATCATAGCATGATTAATCTGGGAAAAAATGGTTGATTACAGTCTAGTGGATAGGCTGGGTAAATATAAAGAAGGAGCTGAGGAGACAGCAAGGACAAAAGTAACTCTCTAAATCCGACTGCTTGCTGAATCAGAAAGAAGTACCACATACCTTATGGACCCAGCTGCATCACCAGTACTTCTACTTGGTGCTGCTGGCGGAAGGGCGGAAGGGCTCCCATATTTTAGTTCTATCACAGGTGGCTTTACAGGTACAATGGGGCGAGGAATTCTGCTCCTTATATTTAAACTTCTCTCCTCCATCTTTACCAGGGAAATTCTCTCCTGATTTCCAATCTTCCTTGGGGTGAAATCATCTGAATCATGAGTATCTTCCTCAGAACCAGTGGCTGACAAGGTTTCTGAAGCCCGCTGCCTCTCATCACTAGAGGAAGCAGAAGATGAAGCTCCAGAAGCTAACCTGAACAGATGGCTTTGCCTTTTCTCCATCACCAGGCGGGCCAAATCCTGCTGTTTCAGTCTCTTGTATAGCCTTTCTTTGCCAGAGTGTGAAGCTGAAACATCTGATCCAGTGTCTTCTTCAGACAGCAAGACAGGAATCCGGCTTCTATACCTTACATTCAGTGGCTTTTTGGAAGTTTCTGCTAGAATATGTGGAAGCAACTCTGCTTGTCTAAGGGATTCATTTGCAAGGGTTTTATTATCAAGGCCAGGTTCTTCTGAAATCAACTTACTATCTTCTTCCACATCTGACTCGGGAATAAGTTTGCCCTTAAGTTCTAGCTCCTCTTCTTCTCCCATTTTAACACCATTCAGGAATACCAGTTCCCCTGCAGCTTCAGAGGTGGTTTCAATATGATTCACTGAGAAAGCACAACTTTCCATTTCTCCCCCTTCCAAGGCTGAATTCACACTCCCATTTTCTATCAGTACCTGATTTTCCTCTAATTCTTCCTCAACGATTACCTCTTCAAACTGCCCTGTATTAGAGTATTCCTCATGCCTCATAAGCTGGCCACTGGAAGACATGATGTTTAGATGTGTCTTTTCGGCAATATGGACAAATGTGCGTTCAACTTTAGTAAAAGGGGAGGAGGTTGTGGCCACAGACATAGGAGGCTTTGGTTCAGACTTGAGGATGGAAGACAATGTTCCTGGCTCAGATACATCAAGCTGGCTTCCCATAGGCTGAGGTTTCTCACTTTGAGGAGTCAGTGCAGCAAGAGTTCCAAGATCAGCATCAGGAGCCAAGTCTGTATTCACAGGAGACTTTTTCAGGTCACCTGGTGAAAAGAGAACTAATGTTTTTGAGCCTTCCTCAAGTTCCAAGTCTCCTTCTGCAGCTGATGCTCGACCTTTGGATTCCTTCTGGTCATCTGCTAAAAGAGTGGATGGAGCACCTTCCTGACTACGCTCAGTACTTTTTTGACTCACTTCACTGCTTGACTCACTCTGCATATCAAGTTCTTCCCCTAAATTACCAAGTTCTTCATCATCATCCTCTTCCTCTTCCTCCTCTTCTTTTTCCTCCCTTTTTTCTTTGTATCTGCCATTTGCCAGCTGAAGATGAGCATTAGGTGGTTTACAAGGGGCAGTTAAGACAACATTTGAGAAATCCACTTTTTTTATTCGTTGGAGAATTTTGGATCTTTCCCTATTTTCTGATACATCCCTTTTGAAATCTTGGTAAGGCAAATTTAAAGGCACCACCCTGGGGAGACCATTCATTTCAAAAGGTTTCAGTGGGAATACCTGGAAAAAGACACACAAAAATAGTTGGTTATCCAGAATGTTAAAACTATATAAGCAATGTTGTAATAGCTGAAATTACCCAGGAGAATTAAAACCACAAATGAATGGAGACCAAGACCTGGAGACCCTTTCCTGTCAGCTTCACACCACTTGGGGGAGCATCTGTTTGGACCCCGCAGCAAGTAGAATCAAAATGGAAAGTAGAAGGACCTTGTCTCCTTTCACCCCTTCTTAGACTTATATCTTTCTCTCTCTGAGGGAGAAACATTTGCCCCGAATGTGAATGTTACTTATGCAAGGATTTCAAAATTATGCAGAGACCAAGAATCACAGGATGCCCCTTCCCAGTTTTGTCAAATAACCAGAATTAATGAGGTTATGTTTGAATAAAGATTCTGCAGGAAAATATTGGTATTCATCATAAGGGCAAATCCCTTACCACATGATATCAATACCCTGGTTTAAAGCCCAAGGGTATCTACTGGGATGCCTGAAGAACAGTTGGTAGAATTCCCCCTCATTCTTTTTCAGCATTCCATCTTCAGTATCCAGATCTAATACATATAGGAAGGAAGGAGAGGCAACTGCCTCCCACTAATCCAATGCTGCTGCTACTAAAAACAAAACCTGCCCTTCACCTCCTACTAGTGTGATGTCTGATTAACACTCCTAAGAGGTAACAATGCAAAAGGTTATTATTCAGTAAATACCCTAGCAAAGCTCATAGGTCATCCTGTAAACAAGAAAAACGTAACTGGAACAGAAAGAAAACCAGTTAAAAAGAGAACATATACAGTAAAGATAAACATTATATGGTTTCTAGCAACACACAGTACAGGAAGGTCATTTAATAAAAAGAAAGCTGTAGAAAAAAACAGAGATGTCCAGGGAGATATATATATATGATATTATTTTGAAGTGGAAATACTTTTATTTAAAAGAAAAAACTATCTGAAAATTGATGAATATTTCATGAAATGAGTAGGAAGCAAGTGTTACATGGGAAATAGGAACTAGATTACTGTACAATTTATTAAGCATCAATCAGACAATAACAAAAATTGCTTAATGTAATTGTGATTCTTCAAGTGGTCATCTGTGCTTTCACATGTAAAGGTGATACAATTTTATAGAATTAATATCAGAAATCTTTTACAGCTACTTTCTACAAAATTTTATGAAAGTGTGCCCTGCATTGCATATGCTCCAAGCAGTTGCTCCAGTTATAATTTTCATGTCATATTACTGATATGTCATTCCAGCAGCTCTAAGTATTTGATAGATCAGGCATCAGCCAAAGGAGGTGAATTAATCATATTAATGCATATAGCAGATATGAATGATTTGGAATATACATATATAACACCTTTTGTTAGATGGACAGTTTTTGGATTTAAATATAATAGAATTCTAATACCCCTAGAAACAATTATATCAGGAAGATATGGAATGTCAAAAAAATTTTTTATCCTTTTTCTCATGACTCTAAAGGGAAATCTGACATTAAAAATTGGGAAGATGGTGATGCAGAAAAATTGATTAATCCTGTGGCTGTTGAAAAGGAACTGAGGGTTGGGAGGGATCTTTTACAAAACTAGATCCCCATATCTGTGATGCACAGATATCATAATAAAAAGTACACCTTCACATAACATGGATGAGGAGTTCATTGCCAGATAATATGAGAGTGGTCATAGGTTACATAAGAGATTTGATAGAAAGGAAACCAATGAACTTATTGTACAGCATTTGAGTAAGCTTCAAATTATTTTGGTGCATATTTTGGAGGTCATCGTTCAGGCAAAGATACTTAAAGTATACTTTATACATTTAAAAGAGAAAGAATTAAGTAGTTACTGAAATCTACTTGATCAGACATGAATAATATTCAGTAATACAATTCTAAAGCAAAATAAGAACAAATAACAGGGTGCACACTCTCTGAAATCTTAGACACTTAGGGCAAGTAGATCTAACAGGTCTTACCTTCTTGCAGGGAAAAGTAGCAGCAGTAAACCAAAAGGCAATCATGACAAAGGGCTGACGACACTGCCCCCCACCTTGATCATATTGCAAGTATCTCAAGATAAAAAAAACCAAACTAACTAACATATGACCTTCAACATGCGTTGGGTCAATAATCTGGGTCAACTTCATGGATGTCATGGTGACCATAAACTCCTGATGAGCCCTAAATTCAATGCTAACTGGAAGCAGCTTTTTATTAGCTTGAGGAATTCAACTGTCAGACCGGCAATGGAATCCAGCAGTCAGATATGTGTTCACTTTACAACACAAAGGCCAGTGTAGCAACAACAAACCCAGCTGCTGTCTAGAACCCCAACCTCAACCATAAAGATCTCATATCTGATTATCTACAGCACAGAGGCTCTAAAAGCTATCAGAACTTCTCAGATAATAACTGCCACTCCTTTGTCCTATCCTGAGGTCGCAACTGATGCCAAACACAGAAACAAGGTGGGCACATATCTGAAAGAGGAACCTCCCTGACTCTGGCCCTCCAAGTCTAATAGATGAGATTCCCCTCACCCTTTGATAGGAAAAACACTGTCCAAATGAATGCAATTATATTTATAAGGAATTTCTGTACATGTATTTTCAAAAATGGAAACATTGTTCCATCAATAACTATGGGGTTTTCAATTGCAAAGATATCTTTGAGAAATGTGCAATTTGCATTATGCTTTTGACCAGAATGTTTACCTTTACACTAGTACCAAACTCAGATACTCTTACTTAACATAAATTTCCTGCTACAGTTGAACTTGATGCCCTGGCATGCCTAGTGGTTCTTGCTCTTTTCACCACTGCCTTAGTCAGTATTGCATTTCATTGCCCTCCCCATTTAGAAAGAGTAGTTTACTCCAGAAGCATCAAACCGTTAATTGTTTTCTTAGGCTGACACGTTACTACACTGGTTTATCTCTGTCCCAAGGCCAATAAGAAGTCAGAGAAATGAGGAAGGGAGAAAACATTAGCAAAATCATAATACAGGGTCCAAAGAAGGAAGTTCAAGAAAATCTATCCTCTTACGCTGATATATAAGATGTAAAATTTAGGCTAGTAGAGCAGGATATATCCTTCTCTCTATTAAATCCAAAATATATCCCCCTCTTTAACTAATAAAAATCCTCCACAATGCTAATGCCAGGTAAGAAGTTAACAGGAGAGTTTGCATTTGGATTTGAAATCTACATTACAAGAAGAGTGACTGTCTGGTGAAAAATGAGATTAAAAAAAAACACTGCCACAAGTTATGCCTTTGATTCTTTAATAAGGTTTTGGTAGTATACAAGCTTTTTTTCCGATTGTCTGGATTAACATACATGGATTTAAAAAAGGCACAAAATCCATTGCACAGCTTCGGTTTAGTTTTTTTGTTGTTTTGTTTTAAAAGATGAAGTTGCTTGTTATTTGTGATTTCAAGTGTAGGATCTTACAGTACTCTGCAGCATTTACAGCATGTTCTACATACAAGTAATTCAGTGCATGCTTTTATACATAAGATAGAATTTCAAGTTCTGTCTTGCCATTAGTCTCTCTATATACAGAAGTTAATACAGTGCTTTTATCCAAAAAAAAGAAAAAGACAAAAGAAAAAGCAGCTTCAATTTTTTTTCTTACATGCTTGGTTTGCCCAGGGGAATAGTGCAAGCATATTATACAATGTCAGTACAAAAAGGTGAAAGGCAGGAGCGCAGAAAGTTATCTTCAGTTCTAACAGGCAACATACACAAAGAATAAAAAGGCTCAGGGAAAACAAACTTTTGAACCCCTTCTGGTAACTTGGTCCTTCCGAATTATTTCCTGCTATGCCACAATAAAGTTATACCTCATAACTCTCCCAAGAAGGGTTTTAGGCCTTTTCAGTCAATGCTAAATATGCATGTATCAGTCTGCAGTAATACCGGGATGATTCTAATTCCTGAGGTTTTCATTAAAAAGATATTTAAAATATTAAGAATTGGCACTCCATATAAGAAAAAAGCAACACAAAACAAACTTGGATGTTTGGAAAAACACACCAAGATAGTATGCTGCCATAGGACAAAAAGCTGGTAAAAATGTAATGTGATATGATGTCTTCGCTGCTGGACCACGCATTCATTTTCTAACATGAATTCCATTCTTTCTAAATTTCTTTTTAAAGAGTGTCCAACAAATACATCAATACTGACTGACACTCTGGTTTAGGTGAGAAGTGATGAGCCTTAAAATTTAAAATTTGACATCAGAAGTCCGTTATATGCACAATTAAGGCCCCAGGACTGTGTGTCGTACTTTTACCCCTGCAAGTTTTCAGTGCTTTTTCTAGAAGCCTCAAAAACTATGATAGAAGAAAACTATATGACTGGGGAATAATTATATTAACCAAGTTTATTTTTTTATTAAGTTTAAATGGAAATAAAATAAAATTCAATTTTTGTTATAGCCTCATCTTTTTGGAATGTGACTTTTGGTCTTTATGCTCTGGCACAACAGAAAAGAGGTTTTGATTGCAGAGCCAGAGTAAGATGTGTGTGAGAGAGAAGGAGTAGTTTTACTCTCTTTCTAGAGAAAGAGAATATGATTCCACCATTAAGTCAAACTGTAGTTAGAAATTAATTCTTTGTATGCACACTGATCCTACAAAATCATCACTGTTGCATTTCTATACATATTAGGACCAGTGTGTAAACAGAAGAAAAAAAATATCCAATCCTTCTCGCCTTCAAAATCTTAGTACTGCCAACTGCTGACCCACAATAAACAGTAGCAGCAAGTGTTTGGGTTTAGGATAAGGCAAAAGAAATATACTCTAGTCCCTGAGGGTGCTGATGATTATAAGAGAAATCTAGAAAGCCCAAGAAACACAACACAAGTTACATCAAGTGATCTCAGGCATAAGAAACTAGATGCCTTAGTCCTGAGAAATGCAGATGTATTTCAACAAATAACAATCCAGCTCCCACAAGAATTAATAAGCATGAGCTTAGTATATCCTGAAACTGGTTATGATCCTTTGCAGGCAGAATATGTTATTCATTTAGAACTTGCAGATTTGGCAAATCTAGAATTTCAAGATGTTGTTAAAGAATTTGTAGGATATCTGCTTTGTAAAATACAAATCCAGCCCTTGCATGATTGCACTGTAATATGTCCATTCTCACCAACTTAGTATTCTAAATTCTGGACACATGTATTGTTTGATGGCTTTCAAAAGCTATTCCTCCATTTATAGTTAGGGATAGGCCCCAATGTGTTTTCTGTGTTCCTGATTCATCAATGTAGCCTTGCACAATGTTAGCAACCATGGCTACCACTACTGGCAGGCTAAAGTACACTGCAAACTAGATTGTATGAATCAGAAGCACTGAAATTAACCCCTTATGAAATATTCCTTTCAGTCAATCCTTTTATTTTGAAACTCTTCATATATTGCTATGGTTCTACCTGCAGAGGTTTTGAGGGGAAAAAAACCACCAGAAGACAGAAAAGGGGAGAAATTTCATTAAGAATCTTTGTTCCAATCATGGGGAGAAGTAATAAACTGTAAAATATTCTGAAAATATTAGTATCTTTTTGGTACAGAGATAAGGCCAAATATAAGCAAGCTCTGTTTTTCTCAGGAAGGACCAAAGTGAAGGGGCAAGTAAGTGTCCTTTGAGCATCCTTCTTATTCTATTGTTACATGGAACAGCTTTTGCAATGTAGATGCATTTTGTGTTTAGAGATAGTTTGCCTGCATTTGTGATGATTTATTGATAAGGAAGCTCTGTGATTTATTACAAAGAAGATATAATTAAGCTAGGTACACTGAAGAAACAGGATTCAACAGAAAGCATAGTACATTATTAAAAAAAATAGATCATAAATTTGATTCTGAATGTTAAATTACATGCAGGTTAATGCAAAAATGGAGATCAACTTTCAACTCCAAGTTACATAATTATAGCAGCTTGTGTGTGTTTTACATTCATTATTTCATTTTTTCAGTAGTTTGAATACTACAATGACTACCAATACATCAAATGGAGTGTTAAAAACATTTACTATAAATGTTATCCTTGTGCTATTGTGAAACTGCTAAAGCAGAACTAAATGTTACCATGATTCAATATACAGAAGTCTAACAATAAAAGGAGCTTGACCAACTGTTACTTTATAAGTGTTACCAAAACCAGCAACAACAAAAATACTCTTTACCAGTTTCATATCATTGTGGGGAAAGACAAAATCCAGAAAATCATTTTTCAATACTACATAGCTTCTATCAAGAATCCTTGTAAAATAAGGTAACGTAAATTGCAAGCTGTACAAAACTGCACAAGAATAAAATTGTGATAACCTAACCCTTCAAAGCGATTGACTTTGATCTGCAAGTCCAAAGCCAAACGCCTTAATCCAAATCCAAATGCAATGGGAAGCTGCACGTCAACAACGTCAGCTCATATATCAGCACAGGCTTGTGCTTAAGGGAGTGATAGCTTTTGATAGTAGTGACTTATAAAAAGGAAGGGTTTTTTATTTCAAAAGCAAAATTATCTACATGCCATAAATGGCATATTATTTTGTTCTTCTAAAAACTGCCAAAAGTAGTTTTCAATTTGATTGAATTTCTTTGCAGTGTTAATTTCAAGTTGAGACCTCACATAGTAAGGCAGTTCTCAGCTTGTACTATCATAAACTCAGGCCCAATCCACTGAGAAATAACAGAACAAAATCTGCACAAAATTCTCTGATTTTGATCCTATGCTCCTCTTTCAGTTGTTCAATAGATCAAAGACCAGAAGAAACAATAATAAGATATACAATCAAAGATGAAAGTGTCATTTGGTGCTGAAATACTAAGGAATTACTCAAAATGGCAGGAGTGCTTCACCAATAACCACAAACATTTGATGTTGGGTCAGTGAGGAAAAATATCTTAGAAAACGGGTGCTGTCCAGTATTTTTATCTAACCCAACATCTGGTAGAAGAAAAACATCTGGTAGTATTTTTTTAATGTACAAATTCGTTGGGGGCGGGAGGGAAATGACCATAAAAGCAAAGCCCTAATTAAGGTTGGTATGGTAGATTATATCCAATGACTACATTAAGTCCTGGAATACAACATACAAAATAAGCTGGGATATATATGTGCATGTGTTGCATCTTTAAGAAAATCTCTAGATACCTACACTGAAAATAAACGGAAAAGATTGGTTAAAGTTAAAATTAACGTAATTATCCGATTTGTTAGGATTTCTAATATATTTATGCTAGAAAATAACCCACTTTTAGAAGTCGATTTGAACCCAAACCCACAACATAGGAATACACAAGGTAAACCTTTCCCCTCTTATTCTAATGTTCTAATACTAAGGGATTTAATAAAGAATAATGGAAAATGAGGGAAGCATCACTACAATTCAGTAAGGAAGAAATGAAAGTGCATAACTATAATCTTATTTTTAGACATTCATATAAAATGATATAGTATTATAAAGTTTTGACTGTTTTATGTGAAAGATAGAAGCCAGTTCACAAATCCATATTAGTGGACTTAAAGTAGTGGATCTATGGAATAATTCCATAGATATGTAAAACAAGATCCTGACCTTCTTTGGAAATGACTGGATGTCTTTCCCCACAATCAGAATAACATCCTTAGAGCCTAAACCAAATCTAGTTTGTACTCATTTTTCCTGTATCATCCCTAGAATATCAATTTTCCTATCAGGCCATAATCTATTACTAATTGGTGTTTAGCAGCAGCATAAGGAGCTTTGAATGTAACCCTATTTTACTATCACAGATAGCAGAACCAAGCTTTTAAAAATCACTATGGAGCAGCTGTGTTAAATAAATAAATACTATGTGTGTACTGCATATATTGTGCACATGTTTTGTAAAGCACTTTAGAACATTTTGGATGAAAGATACTATAAAAAGCCAATATATTATCACATATACATCATTCGCTTATTGTATCACCTACCAGCCCAAAATCATTGACTGTGAAATTGTCTTCACAAACAGTGTGATTTATAAGGAGCAAGCACCTTTAAAAGAAGGTTGAGAATTAGAACTATGATTATAAGAAAAAAGAACCTAGAAACAGATTCAGGAACATTTATGCAGAATTCTAGATATTAATGTAACAGAGGCAGAAACATCCCTAAAGAAGGGAAATTTGGAAGAAAGGAAACAAGGTATGCAATAGATATGGAAGAAAGGAGAACAGAAATTATGAGGACATAAATTGAGGAAAATTAGGCAAAAATCTATGGATTGAGTATGAGGTGAAAGGAAAGAAACAAGGAGGAAAGCAGAAAAAGGAGTTCAATTTCTACTATTCAATGAAAAAAAGCCTTTTACAGGCCAGTGGGCTCTTAGAGAGCTATGATTTTTGTCTTAGGTTTCAAGAACTCCAGTCACTTTCAGCAGTTTTGAATAAAAAAAAACATGATAAATCAGTTCATAGACAAAGAGGTGTAATATATTATGAAACACAGAGCTAAGAATCCTATACAAAAGATTTTATCAATTATATTAAGATCTGCAAATCTTAGAAATTGAACTCAAAAAACTAGTTTTCAATTAGAGCAGCATAATGGGTTTCAACCTCCATTACAAATCAAGGTTGCATCAATGAGGTATTTAAAACATTAAGTTGATTGGCTATTATCTTGCAGCTGGGGGTATTTTAATAACATACCACATTGTGATCAATGGAACTGTTTCCCCATTTTCATGATTCATGGAATAAACCTCAAGGGAATAAATCCCTCATAGGCTGTATTAAAATTATTGTTGTCTTTAATTATTTTGTTTTTAATAATTTTCTAAACTGTCTTCTCAAATTGTACATTTCACTTACCACTTTATATACTATATAACCGTGATGGCGAACCTATGGCACGGGTGCCACAGGTGGCACGCGGAGCCATATTGGTGGGCACGCGAGCTCAGCTC
>JANHZT010004837.1:86166-96438 GCA_032468215.1 Stegonotus admiraltiensis
AAATCATTGATGAAGATGTTGAAGAGTACTGGGCCTAAAACAGAGCCTTGGGGTACCCCACTGCATACTTCCCTCCACATAAGTGCAGTTCATTGAGGACTACACATTGAGTGCGGTTGGTCACCCAGTTTCGAATCCATCTGGTGGTGATACTGTCTAACCCACATTTTTTCTATTTTATCTAGTAGTAGGTTATGATCTACTTTATCAAATGCCTTACTGAAGTCAAGTAAATTATATCGACAGCATTCCTCTAGTCCACTAATTTTGTCACAAAGAATGCAATAAGATTAGTCTGGCATGATCTGTTTTTGACACACCCATGTTGGTTTTTGGTTATTACTTTGTTGGCTTCTAGGTGTTCACTGATCATCATGAGGAATATTGTATAGGTGCTATGAATATGGCTCCCTATTAACTTCTGGATAAAATTCAAAGTTACCATGTGATTGCCATTTATAAAATCTAAAAGACTTGTCACACCTGACTTGTCTCTAACAGAAAATAATATTGATGATCATCAATTTCCATGATAAATAAGATTCAGGGGTTTAAAGGGGCTGAATTTCAGAACTGGTTACCTATCAGTGGAATAGTAAATAGTAAAATATTACTATTTATGATAGTAAAACTGTGTTCAATATTTTGGTTTTGTAATTTAAATATTTTTGAAAATCAAATTGTTCAGAGGAATCTATGCCTAGCATTAGGATGCCCAGTTTAGTTATTGGTTGACTCTAATTATTAACCATACTGTAGAATGTAGATGCATTATTACTGCAATCTGCCAAGTATCTGACAATACATTTTATAAATAAATAAACATAACACCATTTTTGTACCTGCTGCATTCGTTTCTAAAAGTGTAAATACAAAGGTACTGGTTTTAATCTATGAACCTCTTCATCACCTGTTTACTAGGTATTTTGAGGAATCATTCCTTCAAATAAACCAGCTCATCTCATGATGAGGTGCTTAAGGTTCCCCTTCTTTTTGAGGGTCTGAGGACTCTCATTGCATTATTTCTCCACTGCAATCTCATTATTTTGGAACAGGCTTCCTTCCCTAAGAGGTTCAGTTATTGCCCAAACTGATGCCATTTAGTAAGGCTATTAAAATAATCCTATCCAAAGAACTTTTGTTATTATCACCAGTGGGATTGGGCACATATTTGTTTTAACTGTTTTAAAATCTGTTTATTATTCTTATGCTGCAAACCATTCTGAAATAGTGTAGAGAGGCACAGAAGAGTTATCATAAATCACTAAATTAACTGAAATCAAACAGAAGAATCTTATACCAGTAGAACCTTGCTCTTCAACAGTTTCTTCTAACCCTCTGGAGATTTTTAGGGATGGTAGCAGGAGAAAAAGTAAGATCAGTTATATATGCCACTACCACTCACAACATCACTAGGTTCAAATTTGCTTTTTCTGAACGAGCATGAATTCAGCATGAGCAGTCTGCTTTTTTAAAAAACTAAAAACAATCTTCTATAAAAGTTGTTAACGGGATAAAAGGATGAACAATTTACAGCGTTCTCTTTTTTTAGTACTGATATAAGTAACTGATAAAGAGACTTATATGCAAAATATGCACAGTAATATTTTATTCTGAAATCATATGTAATAACTCTTTGGCAATTAGAAGAATCTATCATATTCAGTTTTCATCTCAACAAATAGGTATGTTAAAGTGACAGCACTGCAAACATGAATAATACAACGGTGCCCTTGGGCAGACTGGCAGTAATAAAAAATAAAGGTTTCCCTGTCAGTCATGGCCGACTCTAGGGCACGGTGCTCATCTCTATTCCTTGACTGAAGGAGCCAGCATTGTCCAAAGACAATTTCCGTGGTCATGTGGCCAGCAGGGCTATATGCCAAAGGCACACAGAATGCTGTATATACAGCGTTCTGTGTGCCTTTGGCATGTACAGACTGGCAATATAAAAATATACAAATACACCGATTGGCAGCATATAAATGAAAGTAATAAAAAGTGTAAAAATATAATGATACTAATAGAAGAAATATTTATAGCTCAGGTTAGGTGGAGTCCTTGGTGCTTTCTGAGTTTGGTTGTTTTATTGCAGGCATTTCATTACCAAACTAAGTAACATCATCAGTGCACTGTTGATGTTGCCTAGTTTGGTAATGAAACATCTGCAAGAAAACAACCAAGCTCGGAAAGCACTAAGGACACCCACAAAAATATAATGGTTTTTTTTAATCTGTTACAATGACAGAAAAAGAAATAGAAAAGACATCACTTACAGGTCGGACTTCACCATTAGTATTGGTATACTGCCGGGCCAGACCAAAGTCTAACATATAACATTTCCTGTAGGTTGAAGGCAGGCGTCCCATGGCAAAATTAGACTAAACAGGAGCAACACAATAAGAAGATGTTAATACATCAGTATCCCTTCACAGATAATAAAGCCACTATCCAAAATCTGTTCCAGTTACTATTTTTATTGTATTTCCCATTATCAATCATTTTGCTGTTACATCTGTGATTAAACAAAGTTCTTGTATTTACTTCAGTAGGTTCCTGACAGACTAATATACCAATCTCAATTCAATCTCTCTGTTTCTAGTCATTTGAAAGTAGAATCTGTTGCTCTTCTCTAATTTGTTCCAATTTCTCTAAACCCATTTTAAAATCTAATATCCAAACTGAATATAACATCTGAAGGGGGGCGCCAAATGAAGCAGAATAAACTGATTTAATTATGTAGGAAACATCCTTGTACATCATATTTCTTGCAGCTGCATTACATTATTAATTTATACTCAGTTTGTAATCACTCCAAGATTTTTTCATAACTTTTTGCCAATGCAGTTCTTCTGTAATTATACATTTATGTATGTTTCCTATTGTCATATTTTTGTCTGTTGAATCTGATAATATCATTCTGAACCCATTTTTCTTCCAATATCAGCTTGCATTTTATTTCTAGCTCCTAGAATGTTAGCTATATATGCCGTTTTCAAATATAAGGTAAGCTATAGTACAACAAAAACAAAAGGGATGAGAAAGTGATGTAGAGATGGCTGTAATGAGGATGGCACAATAGACAGAAAAGCAATACTGGCAAGATAGAATAAGCAAGCAATTAGACCATATTTCCGTCTCTTCTAAATCTAGTAGAGCTGATCATTGTTATTTTCTGACCTGGAGAAAGGACATTTTTATTGTCCTTTCATTGATATTTTGCTATTGTTTGCTAAGAGGGGAAGAGTTCCTTTTTCCTTTTAAAATTTTTATATTAATATTATATAGGTGTACAATAATACAAGATTATGTGGGAATGCATACAAAAGTCTATGCATAAGAAAAATTAGGCTTGAAAGCACATGAGAAGGTGAACAGTATGCAATTGGGCATGCAATCACTGGTAAATGTACTCTTGAAAACTAGACTTGGTAAAGTATGTTTTCAGCCCCAAAAGACCATGGATTTTCAACAGTGCCTAGAGCAAAAGGAAGGATATCAATCCAACTCCTGCAAGAAATAAATATACGCACAAACCTACGAGTTTAAGAGGTCAGCTGGAGAAAGTGTTACTGGTATAAATAGAGCTTGTCTGGTATAATGGTTAATGTGTTAACCTAGAAACTGGAAGACTGAGTTCTAGCCCTCACTTAGACATGAATCTGTGTCACTCTTTCTCAGTCCAATCCACCTCACAGGGGACAAGGAGAGGGCAGCATTATGTACATTGCTTGAGGTTATATAAAAATAAATGGATATAAATCTAATAAATATTGTTTCAGTTTTCTCAAAATTTAAGTACTAGGAATAATTCTGAAATTCTTATCTGAATTTGAATTCCCTCTGTTGAAGAGGGAATCATAGAAGGAATCCTCTTTGAAAGCCCTAGCCAATCTCACAAGAATATTTTCATTTTTTAATAAAACTAACAGCTTAGTCCCCCAACTGGGGTTTTAGTATAGCTATTACTGTCTTTTTTGTTACTGGTCTTTTTACATATGCATATTCTCATTTATTGATAGAAAAAGTGATCACAAAACATGAAATGATAAAATGTCTTTGTAACTTGGAACTAGTTAAATACACAGGCCCATGTTGTAAGTGAGGCCTTACCTATCCCAAAACATAAAGTCATGGTTTTATATACCTTTCATGAATGCGCTTCTCTCTCTAAAACTCATGCAATGCCCCTGAGGGGTATGTTTTCCAACTGCAAGGACAAATGTTCTTAATAAACATCAATGCCAGGTAAAGCAAACTATGTAGAGAAGGTCAGCCACCAGAATCTACTTACAGGCTTGATATCTCGATGCAAGAATCCCACTGAGTGAATGGCTTCTATGGATTCTAAGATCTGCTTGCCTAATCGAAGAGTTGTGCTCAGTGTAAAAGTTCCTCGAGGCTGGCTTCTTCTGAGGTCTGCAAGATTCCTGCCCTGAAAATAAATGAATATCAGATTTCTATACCAGATTTTATCAGCGGATATTATTTAATCCACCAGATGGAAGGAAAAAAAATGATGTTCGGCTTGGATCAATTATGTTTATGTCAAAAAGATTCTTCTTGGGTCATTTTGACAAACAATCATCTGAAGATATAGCTGCAAGTTCTGTCTTCTGTTCAATCAATGCTGGTCTTCATTTGTAAGGAAAACAAATCTGTTAAGGAAGAACAATTGAACTATGTCTTTTGGCTATCAGCATTAAGCCTGTCCATCCAAAGGTGGACAGGTAAGCAATTTCATTAAGTTAAAAATCAGTTTAAGACAGAAGTTTGATTTTCTATCTGCTGAAAAATGAAATAAGCATACCAAGAGTCAGTTGGCAACTCCATAACCAGCAATTTTGGAGACACTCCTTTCAAATTTCAACAATGAAATTTGAAAGGAGTGGGGGGTTTTCCTCTATTGCCCCAGAACCAATGAATGAAAATTACAAAAATGAAGATTCAGGCTAGACATCAGGAAGAGGTTCTTGACTATATAAATTGTCAGTCAACCACTAGAGGTCTTCAACAGAGGTTGGATTGCCATTTGTCAAGGAAGCTGTAGTAGGTCCTCCATGGAATGAACTAGATTAGTGGTCACCAACCAATGGTTCGTGGACCACTGGTGGTCCACGAGAAAATTTTGGTGGTCCGCAGAAAAATTATTTGCATTTGCAATAGTAAATACTATTTATTTTTTTAAAAAACATCATATTAGTGGTCCACGGAATTTAAAATTATGAATTTAGTGGTCCCTGAGGTCCGAAAGATTGGCAACCCCTGAACTAGATGATCCATATGGTCATTTCCAACTTTATTAATCTATTGTGAGGCAGGAGGAATGGAAGGAACTGTAAGATTATTGTGGAAAAAGAAAAGAAGCAATGATAGGAGAGTAGTCCTCTCCCCATATCTTCTGGATCCTTGTAAAGTCAGCCATCCTGCCTTATTTTCAGAGGCAAATGTCCGCATTAGTAGAGCCTTCTGAGACTTTCAGGTGATCACTGAGAATGAGAAGGTGATTCCTTTTAACTCCTCCTTACTAGTCCTTTTTCCATCTCCATGGTATTTCAAAAAAGAAAACACTTTCCACATGTTTGGCTTGCCTGTAAAACTGATCATGCAGAAAAGATACCATATCATCACTGAGGATATGGTAAATACAATTATGAAGTTTTTTTTAAAAAAAGCAGAAAAGCTTACCTGAAGTTGCATAACAACATAGTTAAACTTCTCATTCCTTCCGCAGCCAATAAATCTGCAAACATGATCTTTACCTGCAAAATGTAAATTCCATGCTCAATCAATCAGAATGCAACTAGCTTGCCACTATCATCTTATAAGAGGTGTTTTTCAAAGAGTCTTCCAGAATCCCTGTGACTTCTAAGTACAAAGCTCAAGGGACCCCCCCTCCCCACGAACCCACTAAAAACCTCAGACATCGAGGATTTCTTTGGTTTCCTGAATAATTCCATGTAGTTCGTACACTGTACTCTGCTCTACCATATAACTCTGAGCTTCTTTTTTTGCCCTATTTTTATCTTCCTTTCTGAGAATGAGCTGTTTGCCTTAATTGTTATCTTCAGAAAAAGCACCTGCCAATTCCACCTGGTTCTATCCAAGCTACTTTTACCTGATCAATTTTAAGCTATTTTAGTGGTCACTGGAATCACGTCCATATTGTCCAGAGATCAAAATCAGTATCTGATGTAATCAAGCAAGGGGAACTCATAGGAAACAGCTTCTAAAATTCTAAATTCTAAATATTGATTATTTCCATTTTAACCAAACAGTTTCATACCTAAATCCCCTTGCTAAACTCAATCTCTACTGAAAATCCCCACAAATCACTATCAGAACTTCCATTTAGAAATCCATTTTCATGTCTCTTTCTGGGTAATTATGTACTCCGAACTGTGCTTAAGCAGTTTCAAGTGTTTCAGCTCATTTGAATTTAGATAAAAAAAGACTGTAAAATGTAGCCCGAATACATAGTATCTTTTTATAGTAATTCTTAGTGAATATACTTCAGTTGAGCCTGTACTTGGACTTACAGTTAGCTCTTGCTGTCTTTTTTCCCCTCTGAATTAAAAACTTTTGCCTTGCCACCTCCCCATTACTCCAGCTATCAGGTTTCTTCCAATCAGCAAAGTTGGACTGTTACATAATTTCCACAGCAATGCCCTCCTCTTAGTTGGAAAGTGCTATTCGACTATTTCCAGAGGGCCTATAATCTGGCATGATATCATGCCCTCCCTTCACCAATCCGTGAAGGTTGATACAGGAAAATTCTCTTCCAGGAAAGGCAATGCCCCATGACTCTGGACATAAAGAATCAATGGAGAATGTGCTCCACCAAGGCCTGTGCTATAGAGACATTGGCACTACCCTCATCTCACTAATACTGTATAAACACCCATAGGACAAATAGGGTGCAGAGCACAATTTTATACCTCTCTGCTGCTTGCAGACAGTAATCCTGTTACAATGTAAGTATTGCAGATTCTGTGCAGCAGCAATTAAAATCTGTCAGATGACGGATGACCTGTGCCTCAGAACAACCTTAATATTTAACTTCTTAGTATTTAGTATTGTGATAGATTTCTGAGAACAAGCCGTATATTAACTTTTATGTTTTGCCATTTTTAATTAATGTCTTTGCCCCTTTTTATAGATTTTTTTAAAAGATTGGTGTGGAGTTTGTATGTATGTATATAAGCTTTTTAAAATGTTTTTTTAACCATGTGTATTTTATATTGTTTAGTGTTTTAAATTACTAATTGTTTGTATCCCACTCTTCTTTTGCTGCTTATAACCATAATAAAGATTGGATTATATTTGACTACTTTTTTCTCATTTTCATATTTTCAAATAGCATGCCAGTCCATAAGAGAGACAGGCATAGTAACTAAGCCACTTACTCTTCTGTACATATATAAATATTTATTTATCCATATGCAAAGCTAGCAAATAACTTTTTGACCTTTATTGAGTGTAAGGGCAAATGTTTACTTATGGTAGTAATTCTTCATCAGTTAAGAGTCTGAATGAGATTTTGTCCTAATTGTTTTCCAAATAAGTACTTATTGCCCAGGCTGGTGAAATACATGGCCATAAATCAAGTATTTGTAGATCACATATCTGGAATGAAGTACAAAATATAAGTTCCTGGCCAACTGCGTATTTGCAGAACATAACATATAGGACACTAGTGTTATGTTTTATGTTCTTGGTATTATAATATTTCCTGCAGTAACAAAAGCACTCCCTTCAGACTAAACCAGAGCATGTAGTTCTCTTGGAAGTTCAGGAGAAAATATTAATAGTGCATCTCCACAACGTAGCTTACCTTGTCTAAAAGAGCTGCTTTCTCTGACAGGGGTCCAATTATTGGGGCTTTGGATATGAAACATGAAATGTCCAACAGAAAATTATAATCTTTCCTGACAAGCTACAATTAATGTAGCTCTTTGTAAAAAAAAACTGTGATAATTAAAACTGTATTAAAATCACTTGACATTGCAATATAAGAATTTAACTGAAAAGAACATTGGCTCTCAAACAAAGCTGTATTTTATGTTTAAATATGGTATATTGTTATGTATTAACACCAAACAGATAATAGTGCAATCAAACTCTATAAACCTCCGTACACTTTCCAAAATAATTATATCTCCTACCTTGTAGTTTTTTTAGAACAGCCACCTCCATCTTGAGGACTTGCTTTGGTTGCTGAGCTGACTCAACCTTCAGAGCTACATTCTCCCGAGTTAAAAGATCCATTGCTTCATAAATCTCACCAAAGCCACCACCACCAATCTTCTTCAACTAAATGGGGCACAAAATCATCACAGTATTTAGCAATTAGGGAGATCATCATGGCCTACAGCCTGTTCAAAATTCTTTCTAAATGCCTCTAAATCAGGGATAGGGCTTAACAAACCTCTGGTAGAACTGGATTCCAGACAGCAGGAACAAAGAAGGATGTCTCCATGATCCCATAAGATTGGTACATGCTTATTGTGTTAGATCTTATGAGACAACCAGAAAGGCAATCCGATAGATAACCAGACTCCAAGTTACGTTACAGATATCAATTAGCAATTTGAATTGGTCAGAAAGTATAGGTATCACATGGGCATATTGATGTATGCCCATAACTGCTTGCAAATTTGCATTCTCTATCAGATTCTGACTGATCAAGAGCAGCCCCATCTATAGAGCATACAGGCGGCAGGCAACCGAGGCTTAAGATACCATGAACAGGTTCTGCCAATAGAGGAGAAGGGTAGAAAATGGCACATTTTCTATTCAAAAGGCATCTGGCTATTGATAGCACTTGCTCTTCCATGAAAAGCCATCAGTCCCAATTGCACACCAGTTCTGCCTCAGAAATTCTACACAATGGAGAACTAAAAATGGAAAATCCCAGGCATACCTGATCCCAAGGCATTCATTTTTATTAGAATTAAAACTAAATCAATTCCTCCTCATTGAGTGGCTAACAGCCTCCAGACACTGAGACATCATTTCCACAGTCAGTCAGATGCGGCTCCAAATATACAACTGGTAATCATCTAGCAAAGTGATGATACCTGAATCCATGTTATCAAATTAGCTCCCCAAGCAGTCTCATCAGATATTAAATAGAAGACAAAAGAGCATAGATCCCCTCCCCCTCCACTGATACCAACTTTAGAGAATGCAAAATAGTGTATCCTTCTCCCAAAGTCTGGAAGAATACCATGATTTGATGGTAATGGTCATTAAGAGGTCAATCAGGTCCAGGAGAGTGGTACCATCTCTGTCCCAGTGCCACAAGATGTATCCACAAATAAGAACAATGTTTTTCAGCATTATATCCTGGCATGAAACTTTACTGAAAAGGCTCAAGATAATCTATTTCTTGTAGATCTTTGCTCAAAAGGAGAAGTGGAAAATTGCCCAATATCACTGGATCTAGTAAATATTTGTTAAGGTGAGAGCACATCACCACCTTTTTCCAGCAGGGAGAATCCCATTATTCAAGGATGAAATCACTTCCACTTTCCCTCCAGAAGATTTTTCCCAGATGATCTTGACTAGGTAAAAGAAGCTTGGATCTAACAGAGAGTGAGCACGCTAAAAGCCCTGAAAATTTCCTCTGCTTTCTCAAGTTTTACAAGCATAAACTACTCCCAGTTAATGGATGAAAATTTGTTCTAGTAACCCCAGTCAGAGTCCTCTTTCAAAGAGATCTGAGGTATTTTATTCATCAAGGGCCTAGCATAATCTTTGCAAAGTAGTATGCATTAGCCTTTAGGATATAGTATTCCTCTGACCATGGAAATGACCAACTTAAACATGCTAATCAGAAACACATCAAAGAAATGGAGCTCCAAGTCAAAATAATTTGGATGCAAGATTCATTCTTCAAAAATAGTGAGTTTTCTTTTAAGCAGAGTGAGAGTAGCCCCTAGAGGTATTTATGGAAAAGTTCTTTTTTGAACTTTTTTTCATTACCATCTGAATGAGATCTGAAAATAAAATCTAGCTAATATAGGGATTTCCACTCTTATTCAAAATTGAGGATTAATTATATTAATTAATATTTTATAATTAAGTAAGATTAATTTTATTTGTATACCGCCCTTCTCTCGAAGGACCCAGGGCGGTGAATAAAACACAGAAAGTACAAAAGTTAAAACAGTTAAAATGAATTAAATATTGCCCAAGAATTTAAAAATCACCAAACAAGTAAAACCCTATTTACAAAATGATGGCTATGTTAGTCCGGCTACATGAAAC
>JANHZT010004839.1:5156-15429 GCA_032468215.1 Stegonotus admiraltiensis
TTACATTGTGCACTTATAAAATGCAACAAGGCAGAAAAATAACCAGTGAAAAATTACCTGTGTTTGTGACAAGGCTACTTTTACGCTGTCGTATTGTTGTATACACTTAATAACTAAACCACCTGGCTTTGGTAACAATCACCTCTTACCTAAACCAGAAGGAGAATGCCGGTCTCCCTTTGCACTTCCCTTATTGCTCATCCTTGCCCAGAATTCCATTTTTTTTCAAAAAAAGAAAAAAGAGAGAGCGAGAAAACCCTATATTTTTCATGCCAAATTAAACACCCCCATACATTCCGCATTGTTGTCTCGAGCTGCACTCTTGGATAATGGCGGATAATTACAGGCCAGCCAAGCGCCTCAGTTCCCTGTCAGGAAGAACCGGCTCCTTGCTGGGCTGCTTCCTTTCCTCCTGGCTCCCCCACTGGCAGGTTGTGATGGCAGAGGCCCCTTTGCTTCCTCCGAAGCGGAGGACACCCCTGGTAATGCTGGGGGTTTTTCCCCCGCTGTTGACTTTATCCCAATGCTGGCTTTGGTGGGAAGGCCGGCTCCATTGCCTCCGACGCCTTAGCACCTCCTGGCCCACTGACAAAGGGGAGGCTGTGGGGTGCAGCTAGAGAGCTCAGTATTTATTATCTCCCCCCCCCCACTTTTCATCTTATTTAGTTGCCAAGTTGTGTCTGACTCTTTGTAATTCCATGGACCAGAGCCTGACAGCCCCCCCCTCCCCATCCTCCATGGTCTCTGGGAGTTTGCCCCAATTCATGTTCATTGTGTTGATGACCCTGCTCCTTTGGTCTCCCCTCTTTCCCAACATCGGGGTCTAAGAGATGGCGAATCTGAAGTCTATTCCTTTGGCTCTTCTACCTAAGCTTAGAGTAGATGCTTTTGAGCCTTTCTTCTGGTTGGCTGTACTATAGATGGCTGGCTGTTTTGCTCATTCTCACAATGTATTTCAAGAAATAAGCCTCATTTCTGTTGTAGTTGTAAAACCTGATTTGCTAATGATTGCAAAGTTCAGGAATTCTGGGGTACCCACCCAAAACGTACACTGCCAACAGGTTTAATTGTGGTAGTGATTATATTTTGTAAGCTACTTTGGGAGAAAAGTATGTGAGTATGGGGGGCAGATGTTGGATCTTTGAAACTGGGTCATAAGTAGCTCTTGGGAAGTCTGTCATAACATTGAACAGTTGCTAAGCAACTGGTTGTAAATTAAGAACTACCTGTAAACAAACTGTAGTCAGAAGGCAAAAGAAGATTTATTATATATTAGAATATGGTATACCATCTGAATTAACAGCAGCTGTGAAGCCTCATAAAATCTGGAGGCCAATTCATCACCAGCTGACCAAGGACATAGTTGTGAGTCCAGGGGATGGAATTCTCTCCTCTTGCCTTTTTCTGGGAACAGCTCGGTTTTTTAGCCCTGCATTCTTTTTGTTTCCTCCCCCCCCCCCCACTATTTTTTCCAGTGCTGCTGTTTAAGTTTCTTGTGTTCCCAAATCCAAGCCAAGGATACAGTCAACTTTACAGGATTTTCTTAATATAGGAGAATCCATTTAGTTCTGCAGAAAGGTTGATAATTAGAAACAACCCGGAACATCAGGTATTTCACTAATTGTCTATAATGTTTGACCCCTTTAAACCTTTCGTGACAGAATGAAAAATTTCAGCTTAATTGGCTCCCCCCTCAGTGTATGTTTGTGAAACATATTGCAAAACTGGTGCCAGAAAGCAATTTGAAATCTCTCTGTTTATTTCTCTTAGATATTTTTTCCTTTCTCTCAAGAGTTTTTCGCTTTTCAAACTTCATGCCTTCCAGATTCAGCTGGTGAAACTTAGGGAAGCTAGTGAAGCAATAGGAAAGTTTTTTTGGATGATTGTTTGCAAAATTAGTTGTTTTTAAGACAGGATTGTGGCTTCATGAAGTCCTTGATTCATTTCAAAATTATTCTTGTTTGCATTCAACAGTTTTGGGCCTGTCTGCCGCAGTATCCACCTGCAGCTTCAAGGCTGAATCTTGCATTCTTCAGTTTCTCAACAAAACTTTTATTACTCTTTGTCCTTAACAGAATACCAGAGTTGGAAGGGACCTTGGAGGTCTTCTAGTCCAACCCTCTGCTCAGTCAGGAATCCCGATACCATTCCAGACTAATGGCTGTCCAGTCGCTTCTTAAAAACCTTCAGAGATGGAGCACCCACAACTTCTGGAGGGAAGTTCTTCCACTGATTAATTGTTCTCAGTGCCAGGGAATTTCTCTTTAGTTCTAGGTTGCTTCTCTCCTTGATTGGTTTCCCTCTGTTGCTTCTTGACCTCCACTCCCAAAGTTACAACTTGGTGAAGGATACGCTTTGGGCCAATTATCTCTCTTGTCCATCTATAAAGGATCAGAAGCAGTTGGCTCAGCCTGAACCTTTTTTAAAATCTTCGTCTCCATGGAACATCTGACCCAGGTTTAACTGGGCTTTCTGAGAACTTTTCTATAAATAACGGTGCGTTTTTTCTCTCCCACTTTTAATACGTTTTTAAAAGTGGGAGAATCTATTTTGCTTGCTTGCTTTTCTATGACAATGCAGCTATTTTACATATTCATTTTTGCAACAATCCTTCTTCTATGTATTTTTCTTTATCTACCAACTTTTTCAATTCAGCAGTCTAGAAATCACTTTTCACTTTTCCCAGAACAATACATTCTTTTCACCTTGTTTCAAAACAATCCTTTTTACTTTTGTTCACTTTCCAGTCATTTCAATGGAGAATTAACTTACAAACAGGACTCATATTTTCTTTTCCTCCTTCTACTGTTCCTTTTCCTTCTTTTTTTTTGTCTACATCTATTAGTTTTCTTAACTTCACTTTTGATACAAACTTTTCCCATATTCAGAACTTCCAGCATCCTTCACTAATCCTCTCCAAACATCAAAAATGGTCATATCCAACACCCTTCTAGATTCCTTCCTTGCCCTGGTGTGCATATGAATATGCTCAAAGCATGTATTTGAAGCAAAACTAATGACTTGTTAACAGAAACACACCAGTCACCGTATCAATTCATTCATGGGTCTCCAAATGGTCCAATGGCTTTTTGTAGTCTCTCATTCTGAGCCCTTGTCTCCTAGCAGAATATTTTCCACCCTGGGCTGTGTTCAATCTGGCAACACATCATCTCGACACTTCCACTATTTTATAACTTAAACTTACTTTAAAGGGTTTTTTTAAAAAAAATCTTTCAGCGAACAAAATGTCCTTTGTTGTATTTTTACTTCTTTTCATGCCCGTCTAGTTGGGAGGCCCTAGCTGACTTTGGCTCACTCCAAAGAGTTAAGCAGGTGTCCTCCTTGTAATGTAAGTATGAAAGGCCCATGAAACTATGCGCTGTGATGTCTTAAATGTGCTTTGTAATTTTCTGTTTGGGGATGGATGGAAGAACAAGGGGGATTCACAGCAGAGTTGATTTTCTGTGCAGAAAAATAGGAAGGTTTATTTGTAGGCCAGTCCAAGAGTTTTAGGAAGTAGGCTAGAAGGATCTAGTCTAAAAACCAGAGAAATTCTCTGTAATATATCAATTTCACACCCATTTTCATTGTCTTTAAAAATCCATTCTTTGTAAAATGACCCATACAATTTGGGTCCAAGAAATCCCACCTATACTGTATATACTATTAAAATCAGTTTCATCCCTCTGAAATAAAATTACACTAAGTATTTTCTTTATTTATACCATCAAGCTAAAGCAACGAAGGGAGCCTGTAATGGCCCCCAGAGTTACTTGCAGTTTTATTTTATTTATTTATGTTTTTTTACCCAGTAACCTGGACCACAACATATGAAATAGTTAACCTCCACTTAATTTTTAACATAGGAACTGCCGAGAGTTTCACTGTGTTATGCAGAAGCCACTGAGCTATTTGGACCCACTGATTTCATCCTACCCACCCCAAAATATTTTAATTAAATCCTCATCTGACCTCAATGCTTTTTCTCTTCTGTTTTATAAAATCTCCTGTTTTACAAACAAACAAAAAATCCCTACTCTTCCAAATTGCATTGGGTTGGACAGTTGACCTTCTTGATGGAGATGTTTAGCAGTATTTTATTCCAGTAACAAATTTTGGTCAATTTGATTTTGGCTCCAGCAATGCTTCAATATTAGATACTTGAATAAATGCAAGGCCAAATGGCTCATGAGGCATGTATTCCCCCTGCACCCCAAAGGTGCAGTCCTTTACCCAACTTCCAAGGCCGAATATGGCCACATAATTATTAATAAAACAATTCACACACACAAATACAGGAAGTACGTGAAGAAACATCTATTTTCCCCCCAAAGCTGGGAATCAAAACCAGCCTCTGTTTTATTGAGTGCCACGTCAATTACATGGATTTCCCACAAAATTTACTCCCAAGATGAAAGAGAATGCATGAGAAATAAGAAAAACCTGCCATGTTTGGTATCAATCAAAACCTGTAAGGAAAATGGCTAATTTGTCATTTCAGACTGACAAAAGGCATGGAAAAGAAGGGCGTTAGGTGAGGTAAGGGCAAAGGGTGGAGAATTGGGGTCAGGAAGACAACGGTTGGGCAAAAACAGCCTGAAAAATCAGCAAACTAGGCTCTCCTCCATTGCGCTTCTGATGCTACAAACCAGCTTCTATGAAACCAGGATTGTAACTTTGGCTGGCCTGTTTCATTTGTCTGCTTGAGAGTAACAACCTGCTGAAAATAAGGCGTCCTTTTGCAAAAACATATCAATCATTTAAGCAGCAAAAAGTTAAAAAGTTTTTTTTTAAAAAAAAGAGAATATTTTACAAAATTTTTGAAGCTGCCCATCTCTTTTGTGCGCATTATTTACACATGGACTTTGTTTTCATTTTATTTTAGTAAAAATATAAACACAATTTCCACCAATGCGCTACGGCTTCTAGCATACCAGGGGAAAGGCTGTTTTCCCACATCTTCTCAACAATGCTGCTTCCCTCCTTTTGCTGGTAGAGTTAATCGGCCTAGATTTCATGTCAAAGAAACATCTGAAAAGCAGCAAGAGAGTTAACATGGTAAGGCAAGAGAGGCATGGAGAAGAGGGACAAAAATTATCTTTCAAAGAAAATGGGTGTTGCCAGAAATTCTGCGCTGGCCACCCACTTGCCTCCTGGATACGAGAACATAGAATAATAGGGTTGAATGGGACCTTGGAGGTCTTCTAGTCCAACCTTCTGCTCAATTGTCTTCTCTGTTGGCAGTTCCAATCTGTGCCGGTGTATCCTTTCAACAGACAGCGGTCCAACCGGTTGCCATTCACGTCCACCTTCTTTCTATGAAGCTAAGATTACACTGGTTTGATATACGAAGGCATTGCTCTTCTTCCCTAATACAAAGCCTTCCTCACCTGTCCATTCCACCCAGGACATTTGTGGGTGGACCCAAAGTGTGTCTGGATGAGGATCTATGGATGGCTAGAAGAAATCTCAGAGTCTGACAGCCACACATATTTTTTAGTTTCCTTGAACTTAATAGTTCAATCATGCCACAGGCCTTTTGTTCAACCTTGGGGAAGCAAGCCCCTGGATCTCCTTCATCAAGGGACTTTGCAGAGCATTGTTTTATCTCAGTTCAGAACTGAGGAACCTACAAATCCCAAAGGCTTTCCCCCATTAATGGTCTATTTGTCCAAAGATCTCAAAGACCTTGGTGATTATGTGCCACCAGGTCTCTTTGAGAAGCAACATTGCTGGAGAGAAGCCCACCACAACCACAACCACAACAAAAGTACTTTCCGTGGCACAACTGTCTCTTAAATAAGACCTAGGAGCTATGTGGATGAGGGCTGGTGATGCCTCCGGTTCCGTTTCTTCTTAATCTCTTGAACATGCTTCCATTTTGGACCGCCTTTGTTACGCTGCCGTTTCTTTTCCCGGTGCCACATCTGCTCACAGTACTCGTCCAGGCTGAAGCTGGGACTGCTAAGCAGCTGGAGATAATCTTTGTATCTCAGCCGGGACTCGGCTTGGAGATCTCGCGTCCGGCTGGGTTCTTCTTCCACTCTGTGACTGCTCTCCATCTGTCCGTTCTCGATGACGTTCAAGCTTAACTTCACGATGGTGTGGACGAAGGTGTGTTCCTGCGCCTTACAGTAATACGTCCCAGTGTCCTTCTTTTGCAAGCTACGGATTAGCAGCCCGTATTCTGTCTTGAAGACCCTTTCGTCTGGTTTCAACTGTTGGGCAGAAGAAGAAAAAACACTATCAATTTTTATTTTATATTTTATAGAAAAGAAGTATATGTTATATGAACATTGAACCCAGAAAAAGGAAGAGATTTTTTCAACAAAATCTAACACATCACCTCTTTGTAAAGCTCTCTTCTACTCAGACTGAGTCCATATTGTTTTGTAACGTCCATGTGTTATTTGTGATTACTCCACAAACAAAGTTTGTGATTATTGTGATTCTGCAGCCCGTAAAGCTTTCCCTGATCTGTCCAGTTTCAAGTTCAAGTAAGATGACATGATCCTAAAAGAACATATCTGGGTGTTCCAATATGACTCCTGTGATACAAAGTCTGCACTTATTCACGTGATAGATAGGGAAAGAAGCAGAATTCTCAGCCTCAACGCAAAATAGAAAATGTAATTGCTAGATACCCATAAACTGTGGATATATAAAGTAGAGAAACAATCTTCATGGTATGTTTTTGGACTATAATAGAAAGTTATTCAGGAATACATGTTCCATGTATTACATGTTCCATGTAAACTCATATAAACTTTTTTAGATACTTTATTTCTAGATATCTCATTTCATGCATGAATGCCATTGGCCATTGTGATGTTCCAGATGTTTCTGAACCCACCATCCCTCATAATTGGCCAGGTGGATTATGGCTGCTCGGAGTTGTAGGCAAGTAACATCTGGAGGATGACAGTGTTTACACTATTACATTTCCTAAGAACAGGAATGTAAGAAGATGGTTAGCATGCCTAGAACTAAAAAGGATGGGTTGAAATTAGTCAAAAAATATCAATCAGTGCAGGCTATGGTGCTTGGAAGCAGTAATTCCAAAACAGATTGAGTATGGTTTTGATCTAAGAAGCTTGAAAAAAATAGATGGTAGAAAATGTAGATGGCAGAAAAATTAGATGCTAGAAAACTCTTAATGGTAGAACTGACAAAAACATCTATTTGATTCGGTGTATGGATGAAACTCCTAGGCCATGCCAAGAGTTTCATGTTATATGTATATTATTTTGACTGTTCACCGCCCTGAGTCCTTCGGGAGAAGGGCGGTATAAAAAACTAACTAACTAACTAACTAACTAACTAACTAACTAACTAACTAACTAAATAAATAAGAGTGCCTTTGTGCAGGGGCCCCAACAGGCCAGATCAAGGAAGTTTTCAAGGAAGACCCTGTTGGTGCCATGGAGTCGAGACAGCAGAAATGCTTTCTAATAATAGTGATTCTTAGAAGGGGCAGTCTATGAAGGAAGGCAGTTACTTCCAACTCCCACAGTGTCAATTCTAGGCTTTTTGTGGTCGTTCTTTTGTTAAATGCACCATTTTAAAAGCATGCTCTGGATTTATATTCAAATATTGTACAGGTCAAAATGCAATTTTTTTTCTTTTTTCTTTTCTCCTGAAGAAAAACCAACTGGATTTTCTGAGCTACTCTGGGTGTGGGCTTGTGTGGACGCCACCGAGTAGGTTGCATTCTCCAATCTGTTAGCAACTGAGTCTACATGGCATTCAAGGGTAAACCGCAGCCATCTTGTACAGATCTTGCAATCAATGTAGTACAATAAACATTTCCTGATGTTGAAGCCAGTATTGGTTTTCAGGCATTTTTATGTGCAATTAATAATTATAGGATCTATTACAAATAACAACTGTTTGCATTAGTCTTTTGCTGCTGATGAAAGGAACAATGGAGCCCTGCGGTCTAATATTATCGGACGGATTCATTTGCACAACCCAGTTCCAATCTGCGGCTCTGATCCAGGTATCTGGAAACAGAATGGATGGCATCAATCATCCCAAGCAATTTATTCCACGGTGGAGAAATACAAACCCACGAGAAGCCTCCGTCCTTCCTTCTAAGGCGAGGCCGTTCCATGGTGGCTCATCCCTTTGTTGTACAATATGAATTCCATAGTTGCCTTTTGCATTTTTGCTTATCCTGAACCTCTTTACCTTTCAGCTTTCCTGAGTGAGTCCAATTCCAGTTTTATAAGTGAGGAAGAAAATGATCTTCCTATTTATCTCTCTGCACTGTGCCCATTTGGGGGGTGGGGAGGGTAACTTTTCCATGCTTATGGCTTCATGCCATTTCATTCCTTGTGGAAC
The DNA here is from genome assembly GCA_032468215.1 of Stegonotus admiraltiensis. Taxonomy (NCBI): domain Eukaryota; kingdom Metazoa; phylum Chordata; class Lepidosauria; order Squamata; family Colubridae; genus Stegonotus; species Stegonotus admiraltiensis. The sequence continues at coordinate 13,500 of JANHZT010004839.1, forward strand.
TCCCATAAAATATATGTACTTCCTCTTTGCCTATTCTGGATTGAATGAGAATATCCCCCCAAATGTCTTCTTCTTTGCTCAGATTTCTTTCAATGCACTGAAAACGATTTTACTTTAATCACTTTACTTAAAAAAAACCAAAAAAAAAAAAGATTAAGGATTTAAAATGGATTCTCATATGTTTATTTATTCTAACTGACAACTATTCCCATGGGACAAATATGTGTTTTTTTTCTTTCATGTGTGAAGTTGAGACAACTGTATCACTTTAACTTAACAGTTGGTCCAACCGTTTCCCCCAATATAAGTTTAAATTTTCTCCTCCCCCGATGAGGGCAGATGGCAAGGGTACATTCCTTTTCCTGCACTGCCTCCATCCCAGGATGTGAGAGATTGCGAATGTGGTGAGAAATATCCTGTGGAAATACTCCTGGAGCTTCTGGTATTCCAGAGGAACAGTTGAAGGAAGCCCCATCCAGCAGTTCTTACATTTCTGAACGTAATCTTGGAACTGGACCAGAAGCGATGTGGTGGTCAGCCAAAAATATAGCTACAATGAATTCAAAATGGCTGCCCCAAAATTTCCCCTCAGTAGAGCAAAACAGATCTTAATATCTGATAATCTCATCTTGAGGACATGTTTGTGTTTTCCTTAAATGTTCCAACAGGTTGCTACATGCAATCCGCCTCAGAAGATTCATAAGTCATTCTGGCCACTGGTCGCTGCACATGAAAAGCTAAGAGTGAGGTATAGACTTGTCAGACAGGACCTCCTGATCTTTGGGATCTCCCCTTGGGACTTCCTGGCTCACAATTCATGCATTCAGCCATGATGTCCCAGGCAGGCTTTCTAAAGCATGCTTTCACTGAAGTGGAGATAAATCTGAAAGCATTCCTGACATGACAAAGTCACATCACGTTCTTCTACTGCCACACTGAGGCCTACAGAATGAAAAGCAGAAACGGTGGAAGACTGAGCTTGACCAAACAGCACGCAGCACAAATACTGGGAAATCTCAGGAATATGCTAATCATACAAAATGAATTGTCGGGCTAAAATTTTAGCTTTCAAAAATTCCTGGTGCTGTCTTTAGCAGAATAAGAAGAGGGTTCAGATGAGTAAAGCAGAAGTGAAAATGGAACGCTGCCCACTTGATTTGTGTGCCTTTCTAGCAAACTTCTGAAGGAATAGACTTACAAAGCAAGGAGGATGACTTAATTGAATGTATTCCCAATGGGCAGATCGTGTGCTGTTCCTTTACATGAAAAATATGTGGACAAAATTCCCTCTTTCCCTCATCATTCATTCATTCTCTCTCACACACATTCCCTGAAAACTGAATAGCAAGACAGATGCATGGATCTGAATCACCGACTGCATCATAGATTTTAATATAGATGTTTAAGAAAGGGAGATTATGACCGAATACCAAGCTAGACATAAGTAGCAGGGAAGACTTCAGGATTTTGATTTCTCCTGCTTCTCATTTGTAATATGCTTTTGTACCGTGAAGTCCAGATCTATCAAACTACCAACAAATGGCCATCACTATCATCCAGTCCTTTAGGAAATTTGCAGAAATGAGGGGCCCTTTTGGTGGTGACAAAGGAACTTTGAAGTTGGAACTGGAGATTTAGAAATACCTGCCATGGTCCTATTTCCTTTGAAGAAACATATGAGAGTTTAAGTCAAATGTAGGAGATGATTTTGTTGTGAATGTAATTTCCTTTAAATCAGAGTGAAGCCCCCAATGAATAAGTTGCAGAAGGGTTTGGTTCAGATTGCCATTATACTGCTAAGGATATTTTAATAAACTCTATTATTTTGTATTAATTAATTATGTTGATGTTGAATAACCATTTGCCTGAAGTGGTATAGGGTTTCCTGCCTAAGCAGGGGGTTGGACTAGAAGACCTCCAAGGTCCCTTC
>JANHZT010004839.1:31537-53168 GCA_032468215.1 Stegonotus admiraltiensis
TTTGCAATATCCTTCCCCCAGGAGTGGGGAGGGAATGGGGATTTTGCAGTATCCTTCCACTGCCATGCCCACCAAGCCACGCCCACCAAGCCGCACCACGCCACGCCCACAGAACTGGTAGTAAAAACATTTGAATTTCACCACTGATATTAACACTCCATTATCTTTTCCTATTAAATGGAAAATGCCCCATGTTTCCTCCCAAGGCTCCCACAGTTACATAAGAGAAGCCTCTTACATGAAGCAGATGGACAATTTATAAAAAGTTGAAGTTGGAGTTGATGGATTCGCAATTTTGACACAGATCTTTCAAGCAAGTCCAAGCTGCCATCATCAGAGCCAAATACATCATGTGGCAGGTCCATTTTGCTGAAATGCAGATAGGATTGGTGGTTTCGGGACATGCTTGAGAACTTCAGATTTGGCATCGCTTAGAGAACATGATGAAATGCTGAAACTATCCAAAAAACCTGGACTGAATCTTCTGAGTCGTTTGTGTCCATTTTTTTAAACATCCCCAATTGTTGCCTAATGGTACTTAGATAATTTTATGGCCGAGTGCCACTTGCTTAAGTCCAGGAAACTGATTTGAACTTTGGGAAGTCAGGAACATTTGTTTCTGATAGGGGTTGGAAAATCAGATTAAGTTCTAACAGCTGCAACAACCGTCTTAACACAATGTTTCTCAACCTCATTGGTCTGGACTTCAACTGGCTGGAGAATTCTGGGAGTTGAAGTCCAGATGTCTTAAAGTTGCTGAGGTTGAGAGAATAACCTCATATACAATATACCCAATGTTAAAACCCAAGGACAAAACAAGCAGCCCACCCTTTCTTACTCGTTTTCTTTGTTTGTTGAGAGAGATAGACACATTTCTGTTGAAAGAGGCCATTGCTTTCTCCAGATCCAGAGTTCATAGGTTAACTTCTGAAAGTAGATCTAACTATCATCACACTAAGTGAATCTGGTCCTATTCATACATGGGTTGGATTAATCTAAATGGTCTCTCCCCATGACCGTTCAGGTAGAGTATTTTGTGTCTTCTGAACACTGTTTGTAACACTTCTCTAACATGATCTGTAGGTCAGTCATCTCAACATTTGGCTCCAGGTTGCCAACACAGAAAGCCAGAGAAATTTCAGGTATCTTTCCCATTTTGATTATGCTACAGCTCCCATTGAGATTCTGTCCTAGAAATATCCAGCAAATCCAGTGCTATTATTTTAAAATTGAAACTTCTGCAAACAAGCCTTTACGTCTCCCTTCCATACTCAGAGACAGGAAAGCATGCTCTATTTGGGATAACAAACACCCAGAAATCATAAAGTCCAGAAGACAGTAAGGAGAAATATGTGCACATATAAACATTTAACTGTCCTCGAAACAAGCACCACTGCCTGAGCGCTGCTCCTTGTCATTATCTATGAATGTAAGTAGTAACCTTGTGGTAAAATGGGCGGCAATTGAATTTTATAAATAAATAAAAAGAAATGTATTGCCGAAAGCAATTTGGTTTCTTTAACAAGGCAGAACAAAAGTTAAGAATTTGGTAGAGCAGAATGTTTAACCTCGCAGTGGACACGGCTGAGCTTATTGCAGAATAGCTGTGAAATAAAACAAACATTTCAACAACCTTAATTAAGGTAAGCTCTTGGGGGTTTGGAAGGGAAGCCGCATTTTGAAAGGCTCTGGACCTGGTTCACACCCAAGGAGGCGTGTATGTACTGGAGCAGAGGTCTCCAACCTTGGCAACCTTAAGCCTGGAGGACTTCAACTCTCAGAATTCCCTAGCCAGTTGGCAAGAACAGGTTTCTGAGAGGCTCCCTGTTTCTCCTGTCCTGTTCAGAGGAGGAACCAAAGCTTTAAAAGCAGTAGTAAAAAAAACCCATTCTTGCTTTTCATAATGATCAGCAGTAGTTGGAAAATTCCCTTCCCAATTCTACAAAGATAAGGTGGAGAATAAACTTCTGAATTCTTACATGTGGGCCTATCTTTCAACGAATGACCAAAAGACCATTGGCAGTGTCTCTGCGTGGCCTGCCCAGCCTCCACCGTCTTTAGACCAGAGTGAGGATTTAATTGTGGGTGTAAATAATACTTTTGCCAAACGTTTCAACGGCTCATTCAAAACCGTCAATGGGATATGGATGTTCTTTCCCTCTGCCCAAGAAATCTCTCCGCTTTCTGTTCACCAAGTAGCAGCTGTTCAATATTTCCCCTCCATCCACAGGGAACAGGTAGTTCTGCCAGCTCAAACATCTCTCTGAATCACCCTCTGGGATATCCAGGGATTGTGGGAGGTTAAGCAGAGTCACACATGCCAGTGAAAATAGCCCATCCTGATGGACTCTGAGCCCTGTTAAAACCCAGAAGGAATGTGAATTGGCCAAATCTCTGATGGGTTTTTATGCACATCACCCATTGCCTGCCAACAATTCAGAGAAGAAAGGGAAGAGGTTACCACCATTGTGATTATCTCTGTGTCTTGTCAACACCAATAGTCCTAAGAGGCCTAACAGAATCAGAAGCAAAGTCCCAACGGTTAAAGCCAGCTACATCGACTCTGGAATTTCATTCACACCAGAGTACGCAGAGTCCCTGAATCTCAAATCCTGCACCAGAGGGGGGAGATCTGGAATACCTCTGGAGCCTGAAACATGCCAGCAGGCCCATCCTGAGCTGGCAGAAGATGAAACTTTTACGCCAATGAGCTCAGTTTCCATCAGGGTAACGAGTGACCCAGTGACAGGTTTCACAGCCTTTGGGCTGCCTTAGACAGTGTCAGAAGAAGAGGGGAAGGCTAATTTAATATCAGCTACGGATGGCTTAAGCCTGCTTCGTTTATCAGCATCAGGGGGACAGGATGACGGCAGTGCCAGAAGAACTGAGGCAGAAGGAGATGTCCCAGACCATGTTTGTAAGTGGGCTAGTTGCAAGAGAAGACATGGTCAGAGGGCGATCTGAGGGTTTTAAACCATGATTTGTTTTAAATGCCCAGTTGTGCAAAATCATTTAAATTAGAAGAACTCACCCATAATATGGCCTCTTAGGCATTAGAGAGAACCAGCTTGGTCTAGCGGTTAAGGCCCGGGGCTAGAAAGAGGGAGACCATGAGTTCTAGTCCTGCCTTAGCCATGAGAGCCAGCTGGGTGACTTTGGGCCAGTCCCTCTCTCAGCCCAACCTCCCTCACAGGGCTGAGTGGTGGGGAAAAGAGGAGGAGGATGGTGCATCGGATAGGTTGGCCATCTCGAGTTATTTGTAAAAAATGATAAAGGTAAGATACAAAAAAACATATAAAGTTCAAAACAGATCAATATGGTTTGTTGAAAAAAAATTGTGTTTGATCAAAACTCCTTTAGGATTCCATGCATGTCAATCATCACTCAAAATCAAGGAGGGAGGAGCTTCCTCAGAGATGGCAGCCTGATTCCTTTTTGGCACACAGGCAAAGCTTTCATCATGCAGTTGTGATATACAACGCCTGTGCACAAGCCCCTGGGTAGAAGCTTCACAAGCAGGAAGAGACTTGTATCTGAACAAAGCTCCCGGCTCCAACACTGTCCTGTCAGGCAAAACACACAACAAAGGATCTAGCAAAGCACCCACAACAGGAAGAGGGACACTCTGTCTAAAAAGCCTCCCAAACGTTTTCCTCAGTCTTTCAGAGAAATAGTTGCTCAATCCTATGGCGTCTTGGCTGTAATCTGAGTTCCAAGTTGGAGCCCAAAATAAAAGAAGGTTCCAAATTCTAGCCTGGGAGTACCCCTATTGTTTGGGATTATTAGAAGGATTTAGTTAAGGGTTTTTATTATGCATGGCACATTCATATAAACAATGAAAAAGTAATTTTAATACCTCAAACAGTAAATGCCTTTACCAAAAATCTCATGCAGAAAATCTCAAAGTACAGAACGACCCCCAAAATGTCATCCAATTTTGCCATGAAATAAAATACGTTACATGGATTCCTTAAAAAAAAAAACACCCTTCAATATTTAAAAGCTTTTTTTCCCTCCAAAGAAACCCAGGCAGAGTTTGTTTGAATTTTTACAGACTTCATGCCTACAAATTACATTTAATTCCTTCAATTTGCTAATGGACATTTGTTGATTTCTTTTTGGCACTCAACTGAGAAATATGAAACAGTGGATTTTTTCTTAAGCAAGATGCCAATTTAGTCTGCAAAGCAATCTGAATTAATTCAGATTTTTCTCTGAGGTGGGTTCTGAATCGTATCTTATCTGCTGTGCATACTTTTGCTTCTGAGTAATGCTTTATGCCTCCAGTGGCCAGTCAGAGATCCACAAGGAGGCGTGGAAAAGACCCCTTTTCTTTACTATTTGTTTCTCAGAGGAATTTCGGTTCTAATGTAGGAATTTCTATTTATACATTATTAACAGCCACTGCAGACACTCCCTATCACATCACATTTTGACACAGTAAATTCCATAACTAAATTATGAATTGTGTTGTACGTCTCTGTGGGCAATGTCTTTCACGCAACGGGACTTGTGTCCAGTTTGAGAGAGATCTCTTCTGGACATCAGCAGTGAACTATATCAGAAGCAATTCAGTAAGTGAATCATTTGTTTTTTTTATGAAGCAGCCTTGCAATTTCAGTCTATGGCAGTTGTTAGAAATTCTGTTTATATAAAGCACCACACAGAGCAAACAAACAGTACAGTCACCATGTGCTTTACTGCGCAGCTATTTTGCTGTAACAGGAAACGAGAAACTCTACTCAGAAGAAAAGAGCACAGAGTATATACCATAGATCCAAACTTGTAAATACTGCCATCTACTGGCTGAATACTACTGTAGTTGTTGCATAGAAATACATTCCAACAATTCATTCCAATAGCAGTCAAAGAGTTCTGGGCATCTCTGCAGACTGAAACAGCTGGTAGCTACGTCTGATGCATTTAACACATTGAAGTATACTAACCTGATTTTTTCTTTTACCCAAGACATTGCCAGGAATTAAATCATCACAATAATGATAATTTATTAAATTTTTATGCCATTCAGCTCCAAATGACTCCAGATGGTTAAAACATTTTAAAAAACCAGAACAATACAGAACACACTAAAACGAGACAAGGGAGTCTGCTGTCAGAGGAGCAAAGGAAGGAAGAAAAGGGCACCAAGAGCCAAAGTCTGGCCAAAGAGCAGGTATTCAGGGCCCTTGGAAATCCCTCTGGGTTTGGATTTCAGAGGAACCCTCATTCCAGAGGGCATAAAATAGTAGGCAGACCCTGAGAATTCTTTATTTATTCTGTTGACTTTGGGTAAACAATGTTTGCCCAAAAGGACCAAAGCCTCCTATGGAAAAAGGTGGTGGGATTTTCTCTGAAATACTAGTTTTTAAAATGCAAGCAGGCAACAAATATTACATACTGCAGCTGGCTGGGGAAGTCTGGAAGTTGAAGTTCAGACATTCAGAAATCTTAAAGTAGCAAAGCTGGAAAAACACCGTTTTAAGGTAATGTAAGAAAGTTGAACTTCCACTAACTCACCTGATGTTTAGTTATGAAAGGACTTGCATGCAAGGAAAATGGTCAGGAAGCCAGCAAGCCAAGGTAAAATCTATGCTTTTCTTTTCCCCCCCAAGAAAAATATTTTTGCAAAGGAAGGCTGGGCGCTCCAGCTAATGCTTGATTCTGCATCAAATCAAACTGTTAGTTCAGGTGGCATCTGGAATCAGCTCCTACCCTGCTTAGCGTTGGCTCTGCTCTCTTAGCCTAGGATTTCTCCTTCGACATTTAGTATCCTATTTCTCTCCAAAACATCATTTAAGCTGTTAAAATGAGGGAGAATTTGGAAAGAGGGTTTGGGTTATTTTTTTTTCCTTTGGATAAATGCAAAAATCCCCCCACACACACCCCTCCCACCCCAAAAAAGAAGAAAACAACTTTGGGTTGGCTTTGTCTGCAAAAGGACTAGCAAAACTATGAAATACAACGAGATTTACAAGATTCAGGGAGGGGACCTATTATTTAATCAGCAATGATTCATTTGGGAGGGGAAAAAAACCCCAGAACATATTAAGGGTGGATGAAGAGAAGAAAATTTGCAGAACAAAAACAAGTGAACTTTCTCTTTTTAAAAAGCAAAAATAAAATAAAATAAAATAAATCCCAACAGCCCCTAACTTGGAGATGCAGACAATCCACAACTTATCCAAGCATCAAAGCAATACGGAATGTGTGTCTCACTCTGAACGTATATTTGTGTTTTAGCGTTCTAAAATAAGTGTGGGATGAAACACATGGGGAAAAATGGCCGGTGCTTTTTATTTTGGTTTTTTTATTGCCTTTTGGCTTAAAAGGAACCAAGAGAATTACTTGGTAGAGGCAAAGAACCAGGCTCAAATATTACCCTAGGACTGCCGTCCTCCCCCCACCATAGTTCTGAAGCGGGTACATCAGATGCCCAGATGTTGCTCACATCTGGATGAGAATCAGATTCAAGCCAGTCTCTTTGCACGGCGGGTTTTCTGCCCCGTTTGTATCCCAGGAGAGAAACATGGATAAAATCAGGAAAACCCAAGCAACCGAAGATGCAATGTTTTGAAACTTCCCTGAGTAAATCCAAGGGTTAGGAAAAGCTCACACAAAAGTGCAACACACATTCGTGTGATTGTGCCTGTTTTTCTACTTCACCAAACTGGGAAATAAAACGACACAGATTTGCTCCTGATCTCCTGATACATCAAATGAGAGATGTAACTTTTAATGGTTCTTTTGCAGCTGGTATCCATTCCCCTGCCTCCTCTTACACTGTGGTTTTTGAGTCAGGGTCTCCGCTGGAGTTAACAGCAGAGGGCAGTCAAGGAGCTTTCGGGAAACTGACGAAAGGAGCATCTTTTCCCATCCATTCAGGCCACACTCAGAAACAGGAGCACCAGGAGAAAAATTTCACTCGAAGTCTGACTGGCTCTCATAGGCTGAGTAGCCGGCTGCTCTTAGACAGAAAACACACCAAACGCAAGATAACATCTCATGCGCTTAAAATACGCTAAAACTGGTCCTAAATAAGTGAAGTGCTTCATTTGCAATTGGTCTTGAACGAATATGGTTCACAGCGCATTTCTTCGATGCACTCATAGAATATAATCAAAATTTTAAATGACCATCTATTACTCCCCTAGATTCACGCATTTCACTAATTTCCCTGCTTTTTCTACAAAGATTAATTAGAAATCAGCAAACAATGGACCTCAATGAACTACATTAGAACAGAAAAAAAATGAAAAGGTGAAAAAAAGAAAGAAGCATGGCATTTGATTTCTGCATACCAGGCGATTTCCCATGTTTCCTATTTAAATCACTAAAATATTTAAATCATTTTAATAGGAAACATGGAAAACCGTCTGATATATAGAAATCAAATGCTACCCTTCTTTCTTTTCCACTTTTTCACTTTTTTTTTCTATTCTAATTTAGTTCGTTGCAATTCTTAGTATTGTTCTTAAAACCTTTAATTAAACATATTTTGAAACAAACAAATAGAACATTCTCCTGAAAGAGAATCTTCATTTATCTGGGATAGAAGAGAAAGAGAAGAGAAGAGATTTTTTTTATTGGCCAAGTGTGACTGGACACACAAGGAATTTGTCCTGGTGCATAGGCTCTCAGTGTACATAAAATGGTTAAGGGATTAAGGGATAAGGGATAAGAATGGATAGGACTACTTCAAGTGACTACTACCTCAAAAGTGCTATTTATCAGGTGGGTACATAAAGGTTTTTACATAGTCCTGTATTGCCATAACTCATGCTCATTGCTATATCTTTTAAAAATGCCAGCCATTATTTACTCTGGTTCTGCAGAAATGCATGCCACCAAGAGGTCACATTTAGTGGCTTTATTTAAAAAAAAATATTGTGAAGAACCAGTAAGAACACAAGGAACTTGCAAGAGGTGAGACATGCACGCTTGCGTTTCAACATTTGACAAAGTAGAATATTCAAAGTAGGATGAGATGCTGGTGCCCCTGGAGCTGAGCTCCATTTACTTCCCCCAGGAAATCAGAGAAAAAGCAGAAGAGCAGAGAGACACAGTCAGGAAACAGGAAGTCTGATCAAGGCAATCTCAAAGACCAGAAGAAATTTTAAAAAAAGAAAAAGAAGAGGAACAGATCCAAGTTGTCAAGTTGAGGAAGGAACAAAAGCAGAATCTGAAAATATGCTGGAAGGAAATTAGCATCCATTCAAGCGAACCCAATACCGGAAGAGTTTTTGGCAAGGGGGCAATTTTGGGGGGAGATACTTACTGTGCCAGGCCTAGGATAGGGAATTCGGCCATCGTACTGAACCCAGCGGTGGTCCACGCTTTCTTTGTGGGCATAATAGCCGCTGAAGACTGCTCGGATGTCGGCCATGCTGTAGACACAAACCGCTGAGCCCTTGAACACAGAACTGGGAAGGACACAGGCGTGTCATTAATCAAGTTCAACAGAGGCCTGAAAGCCCTCCTCACTTTAAACACAGCTGACATATGATGCGTGTTATTTTTATTTTTAATTTGCTAAAAAGTCGCTCTCCTCCCTGAAAACCCACGCCATTCTAAACTGATGCTGTTACCTAGTTGGGTAATGAAACTTCTTCAAGCAAACAACCAAGCCTCACAGAGCACCAAGGATCCCCCATGTCAACCCTGAGCTATAAATATTCTCCTTTAAACCACCAATTTTCTATCCTTCTCCTCCTTCTAGAGCTCTTGTAAAAGGTAAAAAAAAATTATTGTGATTCAATCAACAGCCTAATATTTAGCATAATCCATCAAGGGAACTTTAAAATTTCTTATATAGATTTGGATGGAGTGTACCTGGTGGTTGTGAAAACGCCATAGACCATGGGGTTCATTTCATCTCTCGTGGAAAGCAAGAATAGGTCTTCTGCAATGGATAACGTTATTTTAGAGTTCAGATTCTCCTCACTTTATTATATATCATGCCGTTTGATGTTAGTATTTCAGAAAAAAAGCAGGCAGGCGCACACACACACTTCCAGACACACATATACAACATCCATATTTTAGTTTACATGATATTGTTTATTCAGAGAGTGAAACTACATCTCTTTAAAATTACTAGATCACTTCAGGGGTAACTACTCCAGAAATTGATAATTATCAATGCTTTGAAATGTTTGCCTGCCCAAACTCTAAAAGTGCTATTTTTTTTATGTTTAAAGATACAATAGACAAAAGTATGAAATTTCAAAGAGTTAAGATAATTTAAACTTCCAGCATTTTAACTGTTGTGCTCTGAAATGATATTTTGTCATTCATCTTTACTTTAATCTTGAATTCCATTTTTTCCCCCAGGACTTTAAAAGATGTAATTTGGCAATTAAACACAATGATATAACATGTCACAATCTTTTTTTTCCCTTTTTTTTCCTGTACCTGATTAACCCATGAAACTGGATTCACTAACTTAGCTGCAGCTCTGTCTGAAACTGCCTAGCTGTTTCTAACCTTTAACATAGGAAAAAAATATATGAAGAATTATATATCATTTTTCTACATATTCTTTTTTTCCCTCCAAAAGTCTCATCTGATTTTCTACTCTTAAGTCAAATAAAACACAACACATGTTCATAAGAAGCAACCTAAAATATATATTTTCCATTATTCCTTTGCAGTACAAAGTCAAGCATATGTTTCATTTGTCGAGATCAAGAATGTGGAAAGGAATTCAAGAATTCTTGATCGGTATTCTGTTTTAAAAATCTGTACTCTTCAACAGCAACTTTATTTTGGAAGCTACCACGGTAATAAAAATCACAACAATTCTTGGTACTTTTCCTATTAATAAAGAAATGTTCATTGTATATTCATTTTTTGATCCAGATAAGCAGTCCGATACTCAACTAGAAAAACCTTTCAGGCAAGTTCTATTCATGGAGATTATTCTATGAATTCTAGGTTTCATCCTTTTTCCCCCCAAAGCATGTAAATATAGACATTCTCTTCCAAGGCATCAGGTTTTCCTAAATTCACACTGCTGGCATCACTGAACCGTGTACTCAACAATTCCATGACTGAGGAAAAGAATCAGCTACTACCAAAATTCACTTACGGAGTTCATCAAAATGTGTATCGGCTCCTTCTGGACCTGGGATGGAGCAAACCAGCCTGGCTTTCAGGAATGTTGTCCACTTGTTGATCAGACTGCGTTGACCACCAATGTCATTCTAAGAAATGAGAACAGCAATTTTAACTGTTGTTGGTTTTTTAAATTGCTGGTTAATAGGAAGACTTAAATCATGTAAAGAGAGGAGCAAATCTGGAAATGGTTATCCAGCCCATCTAAAATTTACAGTGAAGGAGAGTCCCCAGCCTCCACAGTAGTTCTCATCCTCAGTAATTTTAAGATCCGTGGATTTCAACTCCCAGAATTCCCTAGGCAGGTCTGCTGGGTGGGAAATTCTGGGAGTTGAAATCCATACATCTTAAAGTTGCTGAAGTTGAGAAACATTGCAGTTGGTTCTATGGTTGAGCAGCTCTTCCTGATGTCCAACCAAAATCTTCCTTGGAATTTAAAGTCATCATTTCTTGCCTTATCTCCTCAACTATTCTGCCCCATCTTCTACATGTGGTGGCGTCACATAAGCTTAGCACAAGCTTAGCAGTTCCAGAAAACAAAAATGAACAAGAGATGATGACTTTATTTCTTGGCATTTTGTCCTCAAAATTCAGCAATATAATTTTTAGGGGGAATTACCCAAAAAGGATTTGGAGTTGTTATTGAAAGGCCAGTGTCCGTGATGGCTTACAAATAAACACGCCCAGTTCAGGAACTATGGATTTTTAGATGTTACTGGACTACTCGGGAACATCTGGTTACGTTGACATGAAGGTGAAACTTGGGAACATCTGGAAAGCTCACCACTGGTGATGCTATAATCCATATAAATCTGGGCACAGCTATTCTTGGCAACTCAGCAGCTCTTATCTCTTCACCTAGTCTAAAGAACAGCACATTAGTAATGAAGAGTCAACTGAGCTATTACATTCCCATGTTCATTTTTTCAACAACTTCCTCCCCTTTTTAAAACTGCATTCATGCTGCGGGCGGTTGATGAAAATCCAAAAGTCCTGACTGAGCCCACTAGGAATGCACGGATATCAATTGGCTGATGAAGCGATAAACTTCCTTTGTGCACCTTTCATAAAATGTAAGAAGTCGTTCCTTTAGCTGAGACAGGGGAGCCCAGCATCTCTGTTTACTCCCCTTCTGTAACTGGATCAATTATGACCACAATGGATTTGTTAGCCTTTTAGGCCTCAAAGTCTTGCCATCTGCTTTGCTGCATTTCTGGAACCTTCTTTTCACTACAAATAACCATTTTATTAGCACCCACCGCTTATTAAACTCTTACCCTGTAACAGAATACTTTGCCTTGAAGTGCCTTGCTTGGCAGTACAAGGAAATAGCTATAAAATCTCTGTTTATCTTTGCACTTGGATCTTAGAAACCTACATAAAGATTGTCAAATGGGAGGTAGATCATTTACCTTGCGAGATTGTTTACAGTCAATGGATAATCATATAGAAAACTGGAGCCTTCTCTCAAACCAAGAAGAGACTAAGAGGCAACCCAGGATAAGTGTATCTCTGAGTCGGCTCTCCTAGTGATACATAACAAAGGCTCCTGCAGAACTTTTTAAGATTAAACAAAATTCGATGAACCAAACTCCAGGTTTTTGCTGCAACAAGTAAAATGGTTATCATTCTAGAATCTGTTTCAATAGAAGACCTCTCAAAAGTATTGTTCTACAAAGACATGTAATTACATTGTGGACCACCAAGTATCAACTACATAATCTCTTTGCTTGTGTTATGAATTAGCAGAAAACAGCTGCAGGAAATCTTGCTAACTTCCTACAGAAAGTTTCAAGGGTCTTTTTTTATAGATTTATTTAATGTTTCATATGCTTTATATTCACCAAAAACTTCAGTGACATCTAGAAACAGATTCCTGTAAAAAGCTCAGCTCAAGTCTGGAATCCAACATTTCTTATGCTATATTGACAGCACTGTATTGCACGCTTTTCTTTTTTAACAAGCAATTATTTTTCCCTTTGGGAAAGTCTGAATAACAAATATCCTTGTGCAGAAAGAAAGAAAGAAAGAAAGAAAGAAAGAAAGAAAGAAAGAAAGAAAGAAAGAAAGAAAGGAGATATTCAAAGATACGCCACTGCTCCTGATTGCAGACTTTACCGTTTTCCTGCTGCAGGACGATATGCTAGCAAAACAAACGCCTTCAGCTCTTTGTACCCCATCAACAGTATTACTCATTATTATTTTATTCTTTTTCATTGAGCCTTTGTTATTCTTTTCCCCCTGTGCAAGTGAAAGGTGGCATACATAGGAAATTCTCACTTATTTTATCCTACAAAAAGAACCAGGTGAAGTTATTGGGTTAACTGGCACAAAACCCAGGGTCAACGAGGGGCTGAATCAAAATCCTTCTAGAATTTAAACACTCTCCTATATTATATCAAAGAAATCACAGATCACATGATGTGTGATTTCTTGGCTATAATGTAGTAGAGTGTTTAAATTGTAGAAGGATTCAGATTCAGCCCCCCGACCATGAGCTACCGGACGACAAAGGGATCTGTGCATATCTGTGCACCACAATGGAAACTGGATCCCACAGAAACATAAAACTTGACTGGAGCAGGAAGCAACAGTAATGATGATGTCGGAGAAATACGCCAGCTAAAGAGATTGTTTCTAGCCAAAGAGATTTACGTGACTAGTTTTCCAAACTTGGGAGCCCTCTTTCAGCCTTGTCCTTTGATATTAACGGTGAACCCCTGAACTACAAACATTCTCCTTCATTGAAACCGAAGAGTGCCGTAACAATTTATAAGAGTAACCATGATAAACGGGTATCATCTGAAAAAGAACTCAGTTCACCTCTGACCATCTTTGGATAGGAATTTCAAGCTCTTGCTTGGAAACATTATAAACAATGATTAATTCATCAAAGCCAAAAATGTTGCTGAGGACCTATAAAAGCAACGGTGCATTTAAAGTCAACCGTTTTATATGGCTGATAAAAAATAAAGCCTCTTTTTGTATTCTTTCATCGTGGACTTACCAAATCCACTCAGTATATTTCAAATACTGCAACCTATCCTTTTATGGATTTTATTTATTTTTATTGGTATCCCCGATTAAGTTAGGTATGCAGAGCAAAGTTGAGTGATATTTATGTCGCAATTTCTTTTCTTTTTCTTTTGATTTCCACTGACGTCCTGCTTCTTCTGCCAGGACCACCCTATGATTGATGTTCCTCAGATGCCTGGCCACAGGCACTAATTAATAAGCAACTTCCCCAAACTCTGCTTGTAATCTGGGCAGACTCACACAGCTGCTCAGCGTAATTACTCCCTTTAAAGTGTAGTATATTTGCATTTTGCCCCATGTCCAACCTTAACTCATGTCCAAAGGTTCTGGTTTAGGCTGCTTTTTTTCTGGCTACACGTCATCTTTATTTATAGCAAGATTTAGCCTGCTGCAAGCTGCAGATGTGCTCTTAAATTTTATTTTGACATCTTTCTTTGCTTTTTCTTGTTTATGGTTTGAAAAGCGGACATCCTACATTCTGCCTAATACCCTTTTTGATAAATCTAGTCAAGCGGAGTTGTTTTGTCGTTGGCAGTGTTGGTGGTTTGGTTTGAGGTGGGGGTTTTTGCCACCCTGCAAAAGTAGCAAGAATAGAAGCATTTTTCTCTTTCTGGTTATGTGCAAATGGGGACAATGCATTTCATGTGCTGGACACTTCTACTCAGGCGTCCATATCTTTTAGAAATTTGCTTAGCTCTTGCTAAAATTTCTCTACCACAAATACAAAGAAATCTGGGAAATGTTCAATCAGATGAAGCATTCTTGGGAAAATCAAATATCTGTGCATCTTCTAAGCCTGCAAACACATTTTAAATACGAAGCTTTCTGTTTTTCTTAGGTCTGCCACACTTTCCAAGAGAAGGTCATCCACACCCATTTTCTCCTTCTTCCTCTTTCCTTCAAGAGAAACCAGATGGTTCTTGAGACCTTAGCAGGTAAAAGCACGGAGGTGATAACTGTTTGCATTCAGAAGCTCATCTCTAAATCTGCAGTTGAATGTTAGCCCGGGCCATCAAAACACACCCCAGGAGAAGACAGTGGGAACCACTGTTGCCAAGAACACTGCATGGACATGTCTGTGAAATCCTCCGCCTGGCTTAAGAGAAGCTTTGTGAGACCAAATGTGATGGATGCTCAGTTGATGAGTGAGCAATGAAGGCAGACATGGATAAATGAAAGGAGACATTAAACGTGTTGTGAAACGAAGCCTACATTTCATCTAGGTAAATAACATCTTAGATCATGAAAATAAGAATGTATACATGGAGCAAAGGTATGACAGCTACGTACTACTGGATATAATTCATCCGCACAATTTCTAGCCAAAAGAGCAAATGTTTTCCCCGAGTGCCCTCGAGATGAGTTTAAGGGCTGCAGTGTAAATGGCATAACTCTTCCATGAGTCATGGTAGTTAATCATACATAATTCCCTCGCCAAATGAACCCAATCAGACAAGTATCTATCAGTTTGATAAACAGCACAAGAGCCAGAGGGACCAACAGATATGTGTTTGTATCCATTGGAGCATATTATTTTTTTAAATAAAAGTCTTAAATGTTCATGACATGAAAATACTAAAACTTTGTTGGAGGGTGGGGAGATAAATGAGAGAGAGAGGGGATGGGCGGGAGGGAGGGAGGGAGGGAGGAGAGTGAGCTAAAAAGCCAGTTTTAGTTTCAAACAGTTTATGCATCCATGAGATGGAAATTAGGATTAGGGAAAAATGTCTATGGAGATACTCAGTCATTCAGGTCATGGTTGTCCCAAAGGTGCTTTTTTTCAGAGCTGAAGAAGCTTCTTGGATGAGAAGTGAAACATCTTCAAAGAAAAACCAGAAATTACAGTTGTTTCTTGAAAAAAGCACCTTTGGGACCATTAAGGAAAAAGTGCACTGCAAAATTTTAAATAAAGTTTGGGGATATCATAGGAAAGAGGGAAAACTCTTCAAAAGTTGAGGAAATCACCTGTATGTTTTGGCCCATTGGGGTGTTCCTCAGAGCAGGGGTCTCCTCCCCCCCTCTGGTTCATTGAAAAATTATCTTCTGTGAAACCGGTCCCTGCGCCACAAAAGGATTGGGGACCGCTGGCTGCCTCAGAGGACAACCAATCCAATCCCACAGTTCAGTTAGAGCAGAGGTGGGGAACTGTGGTCCCTTTATGACTTGTGGGCTTCAACTCCCAGAATCCCTGAGCTGCCATGCTGGCTCTGGAATTCTGGGGGTTGAAGTCCACAGGTCATAAAAGGGCCATAGTTCGCCACCCCTGAGAGTTAGAGGAATTGCTATCCTGCTTGGAGCAGATGGCTATCCATCTTTGAAGACCCTCAATGAAGGGTGACACAACCACTTTATCTGACACCTGCTACGTTGGTTCTACAACTCTTTGTCACCTGGATTCTACTATCTAACCTGTATCTATATATAAGATACAGATACATATATATAAGAGCTGAGGTGGCGCAGTGGTTAGAGTGCAGTACTGCAGCTACTTCAGCTGACTGCTAGTTCAGCAGTTCAGCAGATCAAATCTCACCGGCTCAAGGTTGACTCAGCCTTCTATCCTTCCGAGGTGGGTAAAATGAGGACCCAGATTGTTGGGGGCAATATGCAATATGCTAACTCTCTGTAAACCCCTTACAGAGGGCTGTAAAGCACTATGAAGCGGTATATAAGTCTAAATAATAAATAAATAAATAAATCTATTTCCTTCTAACTTCATCTTCCTTCTAGTCTTCTACTATCTAACCCGAATCTACTTCCTTTTAATATCAACCTTGGTTCTTTGCTCTTTGAGATAGCACAGAGTAAGTCCATTCCCTCCTCTAAATCACAATTCTTTAGATATATGAAAATTGCCTTTCTTTCTTTCTGCCTGCTGAACACACCCTGTTCCACTGATCTTCTCCTCCATATTGGCAACCAAACCTTTGGGAAGGAATAATTTATTATTTATTTAATTATTGTTCCTTCAAAAATCAATGCTGTCCCAGAAATCCATTGCGGAGTAGCTCAGGGTTGACATGAGGGCTCCTTGGTGCTCACTGAGCTTGGTGGGTTTCTTGCAGATGTTTCATAACCCAAACTAGATGACATCATCAATACTCTAGATATTTAGCACTGATGATGTCCCCTACTTTGGGTCATGAAACATCTACAAGAAAACCACCAAGCTCAGTGAGCACCAAGGACCCTTCCTTATCTCAGAAATCTACCACCAAGCCCTGATGGAAACTGATGATTTCACAGGAGGCCTCACAAATCAAGGCGCTCTTGAAATCTAGAGAATTCCCATTCTTCCTGGGAATTCTGGCAGAAATAATCTCAGCACTTCTGGAGGTCACAAAAAATGAAGATAAGTCAGTGAAAATCTCAGTAAAAAGAACTAGAAATTAAGTAAGAATTTATCAGTGCAATACTTGAGACAAAACAAAGGGTTCTCGCATTCTTTGTGACTTTATTATGAAGGTCATTATCATCAGAAGGCCAGCAAAAAGGACACTTCAGGGTTAGATTAAAAGGAAGCAAGAGCCTCAGCTCCCATTAAGGTTACTTTTATTTATGGAAAAAAGTAGAATTTAAAATGAGAATATTTAAGCAGATGTGTTGGATTGTTGTTGGTTTTTTATCTCAAATTTACGTAGACGCTGGGCAGAATGGCCATCAGAATAATGAAATGAAAATGTGTCATGAGCTAATAATCTAATATTTAATTATTTCAGAATTCAATAGCACCTTATGAAACAATGTGTGCATATTTGCCATTTATATATCTGAGCCTTTTGCACAGAAAACTCCATTGGTTTTGAAATTTGTAAGGTTATTCCTCCACAATATATTTAAATAAAATGCAAAAACAAAGGTTTAAACTACATTTCACTTGATATTAGTGGGAATCTTCCAGTGTTTCCCAAGCAAAACAAGAAATGTCAGCTACTGCAGATAAACTGCTGATAACGATGACTCCTTTTTTTTTTAAAGCAAAATATCAAAAATGCCATTTGTCATGAAAAATTATACATTTCAGCCTGATTGTGAACACTGAAAGCATTTCCTCTCAATTTATAACACTATCCCCCTGGTGATATGCCGAATGAAAAATGACGTAAAGCCAAATTAGGATTTGTGTGTAAGTGCATGGAATTTGTGTGTGTGTGTGTGTGTGTCTGTGTGTCTGTGTGTCTGTGTGTCTGTGTGTGTGTGTGTGTGTGTGTGTGTGTGTGTGAAATACACATTAAAATGGAAACAGGGAACAGTAGAAAACCTAGAAACCCGAAAGGAAGAAAAATCAAGGAAACACAAAGAGAAATCTGGAGCCTCAGACTGGTTGGGAAGGATAAATATATTGGCAAAAGTTTTATCTGAAAAGGCAGCATCCTTCGAACCCAGGACCAGGAGCAACGGATGGAAAGGAATCGAAGGAGACTCTCTGCAGTCCAGTGGCTGGTAATTAAACTGGCTGCTATTTAATTTCATTATCAGCTACGAAAATACTTCAGGGCCCAAAATACAGCCAGGCTTATCACACTAAGAGCGCAGGACCAGCTGGAGGGATTCTAGACTTTACTATTAACCTTTAGGATGATGTGTTAGCTACACGCCACTTAAGGGGAAATCCTCCCCTCCCTGGGGAGATTTATTGAAGAAACAGCAGGATGGGTTTATGTTACAAACTCCGCATCGCTCACCTGACAGACACGGCCGACGTAGGAAAGAATGGCTCTGTCGGAGGTGCTGCTCTCTTGGGAAACTTCTCGGAAAAAGAAATAGATTTTGTCATCGTCTGGATTATAGGTGTCTGGGATAGGAAAGATTCCAATGAACTTTGCTCCTAAGAGAAATTAAAAAACAACAGGAACAAGGGTAATATCATTTCATTGTATTTTCTCGTGCTTTAAGCCCATCGAGATGTTGGCAAAACAGCTTTCAGGCGACTTATTTCTTCACTTCCTCTTCTTCCTAATGGATTTTTTCTCTAGAATTTAGTACTCATAAGGTAGTCGACTTACAAACATTTGTTCAGCCACCATTTGAAGTTACATCAGTAGTGAAAAAAGGGACTTATGACTGGCCTCCATACTTATGACCATTGCATAACCTACAGTCATGTGATCAAAATCTGAGCAACCTTACTTCCATGTCTTACTTTAATATTATATATGAGCCATAGCAATAGCACTTAGACTTATCTACTGCTTCACGGTGCTCTCTCTGAGCGGTTTACGGAGTCGGCCTACTGCCTCCAACAATCTGGGTCCTCATTTTACCAACCTTGGAAGGACAGAAGGCTGAGTCAACCTTGAGCCAGTCAGGATCGAACTGCTGGCAGTCAGCAGTGAGTCAGCCTGCAATACTGCATTCTCACCACTGGATCACCATAGTTCTAAAACATTATTTTAATATTCCAAATCAGGTATGATTCCCAGTACCGCCAGCCTAACAAAATGGCAGGAATCCGAGGATGACAGAGACATAGGATATAATTGTTTGTCCTACAACCCCTTCGTTATAGCTTTGCTCAATGTCTGTGGAGATTCTCAGTCATCCAGGCCGTGGTTGTCCCAAGCTATTTACTAAGACTGTGTTACTATTACTCTTCTCATCCTCCCTATTGCCTATATCCCTTTCTACTTATGACTATAAACTTGTCGCTTGCATCTTTATTATTTACATTGTTTTATTTAGTTTCCTAGTATGATTTTGATTGCTTATTTAGTATCCTATGACTATCACTAAGTGTTGAACCTCATGCCTCTTGATGAATGTATTTTTTGTGTACACTGAGAGTTTATGCACCGAAGAGAAATCCCTTGTGTGTCCAATCACATTTGGCCAATAAAGAATTCTTATTCTTATTCTACTTAAACCTTATTCAAAGGAGCTTTTTTCAAGAGGCAACTAACTGGACTTTCAGGTTTTCCTTTTGAAGGCGATTCGCTTCTCATCCAAGCAGCTTCTTCAGCTCTGACTGGATGGTGGGGAAGGGAAGGATTTATATTCCTTGCAGACAGAACTGGCCACTGGCATCCTTTGAGAGGATCGTTGAGGTCACCTGGAGAATTTGCTCCTTCCCTCTACTTCCCCTAAACGAATACACCTGAGATTCTACTGGTGCTTCTACACATATATGCAGCTGGAGGTGCTCTTAACGTGCAACTGGACGGGCTCTGAACGTTGGGATCTGTCAAGATATCTGCAGAAACCGCCTTGAATATTGCATGAAGAGTCCTCTGTCCACACATCTGTTCCTGACCCCATCAAGTAAAACGTGTCCTGAAGCAACAGGTTCCACAGCCCCTGTGAAGCCTCTTACCGTTCAGCCAGTAGTGTTCGGACACATCCGTCCTGATGCAGTGCTGGTCTTGCGATGCACCCAGAGATCGGGTGAGCGCCGTGTCCTTGCCAAGGAAGTCGGAGGCTGTTCCAGAGTAAAGGTAGCCATCTGCAAACAGGAGGCAGATAGGGGAAAAAGTATTATTAAAGACCACAGAGCAGAGATACCAGCCTTGAAACCTGTTTGCCCAGAGGAGCCCATCTTGGTCCTTAATTGTCAATTGCGGACGTGTTTTGTGCATTTCCAAAACAACCGGACTTCTCGCTATTTCCCCAGGGAGATGGGAATTGGCTTTCTTTTCAGAGAAAAATCACATTGTGTGGGTCCCCCCCCCAAGCAATTAATCATTTGCTGTAACTAAGTATTTTGCTCAATAAATAGTTTCTGTGCTGCTCACTTCATAACTTTGTCGCTGGGATAGTGCAGCCTTTTTATAGTGTTATATACATGGTAACCTAACATTCTTGGTTCGTGAATAATGATCAATACAGCTCAAAAGATACATAAAACGTTTGATTCATGAACACTGGAAAAACTGTTCCAGCATTTGGGATTCAGAAAACGCAGCTCAGCCAACTGTCTCCGGAAAGTTCACAGCCTGCCTCTTAAGGATTCAGAAGTAGAACAGCTCCATATTTGGAATTTTTATCAGCTACTTTCAGTCAATATGAAGAAAAGGGCCATCCAGAGGTGTCAGATTCTCAGTCATCCTGTTTCTGGTTGTCCCAAAGGTGCTTTTTCCAAAGGCAACCAGACTTTGTTTTTCCTTGAAGATGTTTTGCTTCTCCTCCAAGAAGCTTCTTCAGTTCTGAATGTTCAGAAGTATTCAGTTCTTCTTCATTCAGAACTGAAGAAGCTTCTTGGAGGAGAAGCAAAACATCTTCAAGAAAGAAAGAAACCCCAGTTGCCTTTGGAAAAAGTACCTTTGGGACATCCAGAGGTGTAGATAAATGAGAGTTAAGATTGTGCCTATGATCACACAACCATATCTTGGTTAAAGCATCAGACTAGAAACCAGGTGATTGTGAGTTCTAGTCCTGCCTTAGGCACAAAGCCAGACAGGTAACCTTGGGCCAGTCACTTTCTCTCAGACCTAGGAAGGAGGCAACGGCAAACCACTTCAGAAAAAACTTGCCAAAAAACCTGCAGGGACTTGTCACCAGGAGTCAGTTGTGCACGCAGACACAAACACACTAAAAACAGCAAAATGGCATCAATGCCTCTTTCCAATAGTGTGAAAGAGGATGTTGGGTGCTTGGAAGCCCTATTAAAAGAGGCTTCTTTTTGATCTTGGAGTCCAGACGGAGGGAGGAAGGCCCTCCTTCAGATATCCCTCCCTCAGTTCTACACCTATTGAAATATCATACCCATCAACGATTTTGTCCATCTGCTCTTCTGCAGTCGTCTAATGGTAAAACAAGCCATTTTTAGCCAGGATAAATTTCCAAAATTAATGCCATAAGGATTCAGTCTGAGTAAATAAGTTGAGAGGAAGAGAAACTGTGCTTGGAGGGAGTAACCAAGAACCTCAGTGAGAGAGAGGTGAAAAATTTACAAACAAACATGCACAAAAGCCTTCCCAGAAAGGAGAGAAGGACGGAATATTTGCAGCAAAAGAAGGGATAGAGAGGTAGAGTCCACACTGTGGAGGTAAACCAGACCTGGGTTTATTTTCCTTCTCTTCTGTTTTTATTTCTCCCCGCTTATTACTTCCTGCTCTTCCCCCCGCCCCCTGCTTCTTGCATACTGTTGCTTACCCTAAAGAAACACCACAATGGGTATGTACCTCTTCACGGGCCTTGTGGATGCTACTGTGTCAACCTTCTCCAAACTGATCTCCTGCAGATTTTGGGATGACAGTTTGGAGAGCAACCAGAATATGTGGAGGGCATCAGATCAGGCTGGGTGTTCAGAGGCATTTGTGCAACTTATGTTTTGAAGCATCAAGAGGGAGTTTTAGTTTCTCAGCCTTTCTTAACATGCTTTATCTTTTTTCTATTGGTGGCTGTGGATGATAGGAAGGAAGAAGGAAGGTAGAACATCAGGATCCAGAAGAAGCTACTTTATTATTTTCTTTTTCTTTCTTTCTTTCTTTCTTTCTTTCTTTCTTTCTTTCTTTCTCTCTCTCTCTCTCTCTCTCTCTCTCTCTCT